>OY726517.1:63404613-63688890 GCA_963383655.1 Bathymodiolus septemdierum | reverse complement strand
TAACACGAGTTTGAAGGTATAAGACGAGTTTGAAGATATAAGACGAGCTTGAAGGTATAACACGAGTTTGAAGGTATCAGACGAGCTTGAAGGTATAAGACGAGCTTGAAGGTATAAGACGAGCTTGAAGGTATAAGACGAGCTTGAAGGTATAAGACGAGCTTGAAGGTATAAGACGAGCTTGAAGGTATAAGACGAGCTTGAAGGTATAAGACGAGCTTGAAGGTATAAGACGAGTTTGAAGGTATAAGACGAGTTTGAAGGTATAAGACGAGCTTGAAGGTATAAGACGAGCTTGAAGGTATAAGACGAGCTTGAAGGTATAAGACGAGCCTGAAGGTATAAGACGAGCTTGAAGGTATAAGACGAGCTTGAAGGTATTAGACGAGCCTGAAGGTATAAGACGAGCTTGAAGGTATAAGACGAGCTTGAAGGTATAAGACGAGCTTGAAGGTATAAGACGAGCTTGAAGGTATAAGACGAGCTTGAAGGTATAAGACGAGCTTGAAGGTATAAGACGAGCTTGAAGGTATAAGACGAGTTTGAAGGTATAAGACGAGCTTGAAGGTATAAGACGAACTTGAAGGTATAAGACGAGCTTGAAGGTATAAGACGAGCTTGAAGGTATAAGACGAGTTTGAAGGTATAAGACGGAGCTTGAAGGTATAAGACGAGCCTGAAGGTATAAGACGAGCTTGAAGGTATAAGACGAGCTTGAAGGTATAAGACGAGCTTGAAGGTATAAGACGAGCTGAAGGTATAAGACGAGCTTGAAGGTATAAGACGAGCTTGAAGGTATAAGACGAGCTTGAAGGTATAAGACGAGCTTGAAGGTATAAGACGAGCTTGAAGGTATAAGACGAGCTTGAAGGTATAAGACGAGCTTGAAGGTATAAGACGAGCTTGAAGGTATAAGACGAGCTTGAAGGTATAAGACGAGCTTGAAGGTATAAGACGAGCTTGAAGGTATAAGACGAGCTTGAAGGTATAAGACGAGCTTGAAGATATAAGACGAGCTTGAAGGTATAAGACGAGCTTGAAGGTATAAGACGAGCTTGAAGGTATAAGACGAGGTTGAAGGTATAAGACGAGCTTGAAGGTATAAGACGAGCTTGAAGGTATAAGACGAGATTGAAGGTATAAGACGAGTTTGAAGGTATAAGACGAGCTTGAAGGTTTAAAACGAGCTTGAAAGTATAAGACGAGTTTGAAGGTATAAGACGAGCTTGAAGGTATAAGACGAGCTTGAAGGTATAAGACGAGCTTGAAGATATAAGACGAGTTTGAAGGTATAAGACGAGTTTGAAGGTATAAGACAAGTTTGAAGGTATAAGACGAGGTTGAAGGTATAAGACGAGGTTGAAGGTATAAGACGAGTTTGAAGGTATAAGACGAGTTTGAAGGTATAAGACGAGCTTGAAGGTATAAGACGAGTTTGAAGGTATAAGACGAGTTTGAAGGTATAAGACGAGCTTGAAGGTATAAGACGAGCTTGAAGGTATAAGACGAGCTTGAAGGTATAAGACAAGCTTGAAGGTATAAGACGAGTTTGAAGGTATTAGACGAGCTTGAAGGTATAAGACGAGCTTGAAGGTATAAGACGAGCTTGAAGGTATAAGACGAGCTTGAAGGTATAAGACGAGCTTGAAGGTATAAGACGAGTTTGAAGGTATAAGACGAGCTTGAAGGTATAAGACGAGCTTGAAGGTATAAGACGAGCTTGAAGGTATAAGACGAGCTTGAAGGTATAAGACGAGCCTGAAGGTATAAGACGAGCTTGAAGGTATAAGACGAGCTTGAAGGTATTAGACGAGCCTGAAGGTATAAGACGAGCTTGAAGGTATAAGACGAGCTTGAAGGTATAAGACGAGCTTGAAGGTATAAGACGAGCTTGAAGGTATAAGACGAGCTTGAAGGTATAAGACGAGCTTGAAGGTATAAGACGAGCTTGAAGGTATAAGACGAGTTTGAAGGTATAAGACGAGCTTGAAGGTATAAGACGAACTTGAAGGTATAAGACGAGCTTGAAGGTATAAGACGAGCTTGAAGGTATAAGACGAGTTTGAAGGTATAAGACGAGCTTGAAGGTATAAGACGAGCCTGAAGGTATAAGACGAGCTTGAAGGTATAAGACGAGCTTGAAGGTATAAGACGAGCTTGAAGGTATAAGACGAGCCTGAAGGTATAAGACGAGCTTGAAGGTATTAGACGAGCTTGAAGGTATAAGACGAGCTTGAAGGTATAAGACGAGCTTGAAGGTATAAGACGAGCTTGAAGGTATAAGACGAGCTTGAAGTTATTAGACGAGCTTGAAGGTATAAGACGAGCTTGAAGGTATAAGACGAGCTTGAAGGTATAAGACGAGCTTGAAGGTATAAGACGAGCTTGAAGGTATAAGACGAGCTTGAAGGTATAAGACGAGCTTGAAGATATAAGACGAGCTTGAAGGTATAAGACGAGCTTGAAGGTATAAGACGAGCTTGAAGGTATAAGACGAGGTTGAAGGTATAAGACGAGCTTGAAGGTATAAGACGAGCTTGAAGGTATAAGACGAGATTGAAGGTATAAGACGAGTTTGAAGGTATAAGACGAGCTTGAAGGTTTAATACGAGCTTGAAAGTATAAGACGAGTTTGAAGGTATAAGACGAGCTTGAAGGTATAAGACGAGCTTGAAGGTATAAGACGAGCTTGAAGGTATAAGACGAGTTTGAAGGTATAAGACGAGTTTGAAGGTATAAGACAAGTTTGAAGGTATAAGACGAGGTTGAAGGTATAAGACGAGGTTGAAGGTATAAGACGAGTTTGAAGGTATAAGACGAGTTTGAAGGTATAAGACGAGCTTGAAGGTATAAGACGAGTTTGAAGGTATAAGACGAGTTTGAAGGTATAAGACGAGCTTGAAGGTATAAGACGAGCTTGAAGGTATAAGACGAGCTTGAAGGTATAAGACAAGCTTGAAGGTATAAGACGAGTTTGAAGGTATTAGACGAGCTTGAAGGTATAAGACGAGCTTGAAGGTATAAGACGAGCTTGAAGGTATAAGACGAGCTTGAAGGTATAAGACGAGCTTGAAGGTATAAGACGAGTTTGAAGGTATAAGACGAGCTTGAAAGTATAAGACGAGCTTGAAGGTATAAGACGAGCTTGAAGGTATAAGACGAGCTTGAAGGTATAAGACGAGCCTGAAGGTATAAGACGAGCTTGAAGGTATAAGACGAGCTTGAAGGTATTAGACGAGCCTGAAGGTATAAGACGAGCTTGAAGGTATAAGACGAGCTTGAAGGTATAAGACGAGCTTGAAGGTATAAGACGAGCTTGAAGGTATAAGACGAGCTTGAAGGTATAAGACGAGCTTGAAGGTATAAGACGAGCTTGAAGGTATAAGACGAGTTTGAAGGTATAAGACGAGCTTGAAGGTATAAGACGAGCTTGAAGGTATAAGACGAGCCTGAAGGTATAAGACGAGTCTGAAGGTATAAGACGAGCTTGAAGGTATAAGACGAGCTTGAAGGTATAAGACGAGCTTGAGGGTATAAGACGAGCCTGAAGGTATAAGACGAGCTTGAAGGTATAAGACGAGCTTGAAGGTATAAGATGAGCTTGAAGGTATAAGACGAGCTTGAAGGTATAAGACGAGCTTGAAGGTATAAGACGAGCTTGAAGATATAAGACGAGCTTGAAGGTATAAGACGAGCTTGAAGGTATAAGACGAGCTTGAAGGTATAAGACGAGCTTGATTGTATAAGACGAGCTTGAAGGTATAAGACGAGCTTGAAGGTATAAGACGAGCTTGAAGGTATAAGACGAGTTTGAAGGTATAAGACGAGTTTGAAGGTATAAGACGAGCTTGAAGGTATAAGACCAGCTTGAAGGTATAAGACCATCTTGAAGGTATAAGACGAGTTTGAAGGTATAAGACGAGCTTGAAGGTATAAGACGAGCTTGAAGGTATAAGACGAGCTTGAAGGTATAAGACGAGCCTGAAGGTATAAGACAAGCTTGAAGGTATAAGACGAGCTTGAAGGTATAGGACGAGCTTGAAGGTATAAGACGAGTTTGAAGGTATAAGACAAGCTTGAAGGTATAAGACGAGCTTGAAGGTATAAGACGAGTTTGAAGGTATAAGACGAGCTTGAAGGTATAAGACGAGCTTGAAGGTATAAGACGAGCCTGAAGGTATAAGACGAGTCTGAAGGTATAAGACGAGCTTGAAGGTATAAGACGAGCTTGAAGGTATAAGACGAGCTTGAGGATATTAGACGAGCCTGAAGGTATAAGACGAGCCTGAAGGTATAAGACGAGCTTGAAGGTATAAGACGAGCTTGAAGGTATAAGATGAGCTTGAAGGTATAAGACGAGCTTGAAGGTATAAGACGAGCGTGAAGGTATAAGACGAGCTTGAAGGTATAAGACGAGTTTGAAGGTATAAGACGAGCTTGAAGGTATAAGACGAGCTTGAAGGTATAAGACGAGCCTGAAGGTATAAGACGAGTCTGAAGGTATAAGACGAGCTTGAAGGTATAAGACGAGCTTGAAGGTATAAGACGAGCTTGAGGGTATAAGACGAGCCTGAAGGTATAAGACGAGCCTGAAGGTATAAGACGAGCTTGAAGGTATAAGACGAGCTTGAAGGTATAAGATGAGCTTGAAGGTATAAGACGAGCTTGAAGGTATAAGACGAGCTTGAAGGTATAAGACGAGCCTGAAGGTATAAGACAAGCTTGAAGGTATAAGACGAGCTTGAAGGTATAAGACGAGCTTGAAGGTATAAGACGAGCTTGAAGGTATAAGACGAGCTTGAAGGTATAAGACGAGCCTGAAGGTATAAGACAAGCTTGAAGGTATAAGACGAGCTTGAAGGTATAAGACGAGCTTGAAGGTATAAGACGAGTTTGAAGGTATAAGACAAGCTTGAAGGTATAAGACGAGCTTGAAGGTATAAGACGAGTTTGAAGGTATAAGACGAGCTTGAAGGTATAAGACGAGCTTGAAGGTATAAGACGAGCTTGAAGGTATAAGACGAGCTTGAAGGTATAAGACGAGCCTGAAGGTATAAGACGAGCTTGAAGGTATAAGACGAGCTTGAAGGTATAAGACGAGCTTGAAGATATAAGACGAGCTTGAAGGTATAAGACGAGCTTGAAGGTATAAGACGAGTTTGAAGGTATAAGACGAGCTAGAAGGTATAAGACGAGCTTGATGGTATAAGACGAGCTTGAAGGTATAAGACGAGCTTTAAGATATAAGACGAACTTGAAGGTATAAGACGAGCTTGAAGGTATAAGACGAGCTTGAAGGTATAAGACGAGCTTGAAGGTATAAGACGAGCTTGAAGGTATAAGACGAGCCTGAAGGTATAAGACGAGCTTGAAGGTATAAGACGAGCTTGAAGGTATAAGACGAGCTTGAAGGTATAAGACGAGTTTGAAGGTATAAGACAAGCTTGAAGGTATAAGACCAGCTTGAAGGTATAAGACGAGTTTGAAGGTATAAGACGAGCTTGAAGGTATAAGACGAGCTTGAAGGTATAAGACGAGCTTGAAGGTATAAGACGAGCTTGAAGGTATAAGACGAGCCTGAAGGTATAACACGAGCTTGAAGGTATAAGACGAGCTTGAAGGTATAAGACGAGCTTGAAGGTATAAGACGAGCTTGAAGGTATAAGATGAGCTTGAAGGTATAAGACGAGCCTGAAGGTATAAGACGAGCCTGGAGGTATAAGACGAGCTTGAAGGTATAAGACGAGCTTGAAGGTATAAGACGAGCTTGAAGGTATAAGACGAGCTTGAAGGTATAAGACGAGCTTGAAGGTATAAGACGAGCTTGAAGATATAAGACGAGCTTGAAGGTATAAGACGAGCTTGAAGGTATAAGACGAGCTTGAAGGTATAAGACGAGCTTGAAGGTATACGACGAGCTTGAAGGTATAAGACGAGTATGAAGGTATAAGACGAGCTTGAAGGTATACGACGAGCTTGAAGGTATAAGACGAGTTTGAAGGTATAAGACGAGTTTGAAGGTATAAGACGAGCTTGAAGGTATAAGACCAGCTTGAAGGTATAAGACCAGCTTGAAGGTATAAGACGAGTTTGAAGGTATAAGACGAGCTTGAAGGTATAAGACGAGCTTAAAGGTATAAGACGAGCTTGAAGGTATAAGACGAGCTTGAAGGTATAAGACGAGCCTGAAGGTATAAGACAAGCTTGAAGGTATAAGACGAGCTTGAAGGTATAAGGCGAGCTTGAAGGTATAAGACGAGTTTGAAGGTATAAGACAAGCTTGAAGGTATAAGACGAGCTTGAAGGTATAAGACGAGTTTGAAGGTATAAGACGAGCTTGAAGGTATAAGACGAGCTTGAAGGTATAAGACGAGCTTGAAGGTATAAGACGAGCTTGAAGGTATAAGACGAGCTTGAAGGTATAAGACGAGCTTGAAGATATAAGACGAGCTTGAAGGTATAAGACGAGCTTGAAGGTATAAGACGAGCTTGAAGGTATAAGACGAGCTTGAAGGTATACGACGAGCTTGAAGGTATAAGACGAGTATGAAGGTATAAGACGAGCTTGAAGGTATACGACGAGCTTGAAGGTATAAGACGAGTTTGAAGGTATAAGACGAGTTTGAAGGTATAAGACGAGCTTGAAGGTATAAGACCAGCTTGAAGGTATAAGACCAGCTTGAAGGTATAAGACGAGTTTGAAGGTATAAGACGAGCTTGAAGGTATAAGACGAGCTTAAAGGTATAAGACGAGCTTGAAGGTATAAGACGAGCTTGAAGGTATAAGACGAGCCTGAAGGTATAAGACAAGCTTGAAGGTATAAGACGAGCTTGAAGGTATAAGGCGAGCTTGAAGGTATAAGACGAGTTTGAAGGTATAAGACAAGCTTGAAGGTATAAGACGAGCTTGAAGGTATAAGACGAGTTTGAAGGTATAAGACGAGCTTGAAGGTATAAGACGAGCTTGAAGGTATAAGACGAGCTTGAAGGTATAAGACGAGCTTGAAGGTATAAGACGATCCTGAAGGTATAAGACGAGCTTGAAGGTATAAGACGAGCTTGAAGGTATAAGACGAGCTTGAAGGTATAGGACGAGCTTGAAGGTATAAGACGAGCTTGAAGGTATAAGACGAGCTTGAAGGTATAAGACGAGCTTGAAGGTATAAGACGAGTTTGAAGGTATAAGACGAGCTTGAAGGTATAAGACGAGCTTGATGGTATAAGACGAGCTTGAAGGTATAAGACGAGCTTGAAGGTATAAGACGAGCCTGAAGGTATAAGACGAGCTTGAAGGTATAAGACGAGCTTGAAGGTATAAGACGAGCTTGAAGGTATAAGACGAGCTTGAAGGTATAAGACGAGTTTGAAGGTATAAGACGAGTTTGAAGGTATAAGACGAGCTTGAAGGTATAAGACGAGTTTGAAGGTATAAGACAAGTTTGAAGGTATAAGACGAGTTTCAAGGTATAAGACGAGTTTGAAGGTATAAGACGAGCTTGAAGGTATAAGACGAGCTTGAAGGTATAAGACGAACTTGAAGGTATAAGACGAGCCTGAAGGTATAAGACGAGCTTGAAGATATAAGACGAGCTTGAAGGTATAAGACGAGCTTGAAGGTATAAGACGAGCTTGAAGGTATAAGACGAGCTTGAAGGTAAAAGACGAGCTTGAAGGTATAAGACGAGCCTGAAGGTATAAGACAAGCTTGAAGGTATAAGACGAGCTTGAAGGTATAAGACGAGCTTGAAGGTATAAGACAAGCTTGAAGGTATAAGATGAGCTTGAAGGTATAAGACAAACTTGAAGGTATAAGACGAACTTGAAGGTATAAGACGAGTTTTAAGGTATAAGACGAGTTTGAAGGTATAAGACGAGTTTGAAGGTATAAGACGATCTTGAAGGTATAAGACGAGCTTGAAGGTATAAGACGAGCTTGAAGGTATAAGACTAGTTTGAAGGTATAAGACAAGTTTGAAGGTATAAGACGAGTTTGAAGGTATAAGACGAGTTTGAAGGTACAAGACGAGCTTGAAGGTATAAGACGAGTTTGAAGGTACAAGACGAGTTTGAAGGTATAAGACGAGTTTGAAGGTATAAGACGAGTTTGAAGGTATATGACGAGTTTGAAGGTATAAGACGAGCTTGAAGGTATAAGACGAGTTTGAAAGTATAAGACGAGTTTGAAGGTATAAGACGAGTTTGAAGGTATAAGACGAGCTTGAAGGTATAAGACGAGCTTGAAGGTATAAGACGAGTTTGAAGGTATAAGACGAGCTTGAAGGTATAAGACGAGTTTGAAGGTATAAGACGAGCTTGAAAGTATAAGACGAGCTTGAAGGTATAAGACGAGTTTGAAGGTATAAGACGAGCTTGAAGGTATAAGACGAGTTTGAAGGTACAAGACGAGCTTGAAGGTATAAGACGAGTTTGAAGGTATAAGACGAGTTTGAAGGTATAAGACGAGTTTGAAGGTATAAGACGAGTTTGAAGGTATAAGACGAGCTTGAAGGTATAAGACGAGCTTGAAGGTATAAGACGAGCCTGAAGGTATAAGACAAGCTTGAAGGTATAAGCCGAGCTTGAAGGTATAAGGCGAGCTTGAAGGTATAAGACGAGTTTGAAGGTATAAGACAAGCTTGAAGGTATAAGACGAGCTTGAAGGTATAAGACGAGTTTGAAGGTATAAGACGAGCTTGAAGGTATAAGACGAGCTTGAAGGTATAAGACGAGCTTGAAGGTATAAGACGAGCTTGAAGGTATAAGACGATCCTGAAGGTATAAGACGAGCTTGAAGGTATAAGACGAGCTTGAAGGTATAAGACGAGCTTGAAGGTATAAGACGAGCTTGAAGGTATAAGACGAGCTTGAAGGTATAAGACGAGCTTGAAGGTATAAGACGAGCTGTAAGGTATAAGACGAGTTTGAAGGTATAAGACGAGCTTGAAGGTATAAGACGAGCTTGATGGTATAAGACGAGCTTGAAGGTATAAGACGAGCTTGAAGGTATAAGACGAGCCTGAAGGTATAAGACGAGCTTGAAGGTATAAGACGAGTTTGAAGGTATAAGACGAGCTTGAAGGTATAAGACGAGCTTGAAGGTATAAGACGAGCTTGAAGGTAAAAGACGAGCTTGAAGGTATAAGACGAGCCTGAAGGTATAAGACAAGCTTGAAGGTATAAGACGAGCTTGAAGGTATAAGACGAGCTTGAAGGTATAAGACAAGCTTGAAGGTATAAGATGAGCTTGAAGGTATAAGACGAACTTGAAGGTATAAGACGAACTTGAAGGTATAAGACGAGTTTTAAGGTATAAGACGAGTTTGAAGGTATAAGACGAGTTTGAAGGTATAAGACGATCTTGAAGGTATAAGACGAGCTTGAAGGTATAAGACGAGCTTGAAGGTATAAGACTAGTTTGAAGGTATAAGACAAGTTTGAAGGTATAAGACGAGTTTGAAGGTATAAGACGAGTTTGAAGGTACAAGACGAGCTTGAAGGTATAAGACGAGTTTGAAGGTATAAGACGAGTTTGAAGGTATAAGACGAGTTTGAAGGTATAAGACGAGTTTGAAGGTATATGACGAGTTTGAAGGTATAAGACGAGCTTGAAGGTATAAGACGAGTTTGAAAGTATAAGACGAGTTTGAAGGTATAAGACGAGTTTGAAGGTATAAGACGAGCTTGAAGGTATAAGACGAGTTTGAAGGTATAAGACGAGCTTGAAGGTATAAGACGAGTTTGAAGGTATAAGACGAGCTTGAAAGTATAAGACGAGCTTGAAGGTATAAGACGAGTTTGAAGGTATAAGACGAGCTTGAAGGTATAGGACGAGTTTGAAGGTACAAGACGAGCTTGAAGGTATAAGACGAGTTTGAAGGTATAAGACGAGTTTGAAGGTATAAGACGAGTTTGAAGGTATAAGACGAGTTTGAAGGTATAAGACGAGTTTGAAGGTATAAGACGAGCTTGAAGGTATAAGACGAGTTTGAAAGTATAAGACGAGTTTGAAGGTATAAGACGAGTTTGAAGGTATAAGACGAGCTTGAAGGTATAAGACGAGCTTGAAGGTATAAGACGAGTTTGAAGGTATAAGACGAGCTTGAAGGTATAAGACGAGTTTGAAGGTATAAGACGAGCTTGAAGGTATAAGACGAGTTTGAAGGTATAAGACGAGCTTGAAGGTATAAGACGAGCTTGAAGGTATAAGACGAGTTTGAAGGTATAAGACGAGTTTGAAGGTATAAGACGAGCTTGAAGGTATAAGACGAGTTTGAAGGTATAAGACGAGCTTGAAGGTATAAGACGAGTTTGAAGGTATAAGACGAGCTTGAAGGTATAAGACGAGCTTGAAGGTATAAGACGAGTTTGAAGGTATAAGACGAGCTTGAAGGTATAAGACGAGTTTGAAGGTATAAGACGAGCTTGAAGGTATAAGACGAGCTTGAAGGTATAAGACGAGCTTGAAGGTATAAGACGAACTTGAAGATATAAGACGAGCTTGAAGGTATAAGACAAGCTTGAAGGTATAAGACGAGCTTGAAGGTATAAGACGAGTTTGAAGGTATAAGACGAGCATGAAGGTATAAAACGAGTTTGAAGGTATAAGACGAGCTTGAAGGTATAAGGCGAGTTTGAAGGTATAAAACGAGCGTGAAGGTATAAGACGAGCTTGAAGATATAAGGCGAGTTTGAAGGTATAAGACGAGTTTGAAGGTATAAGACGAGTTTGAAGGTATAAGACGAGCTTGAAGGTATAAGACGAGTTTGAAGAATGACACCCAACATATTTCCATTTAATATTTCAACGTAACTATGTGTATGCAACCGGACAAATGGGTGCATGAATTAATTTGCAAATTATGTTCACAGCTGAATGCTCTCTAAATGCAACTTATATACTACAGTCCAAATTATAACCAATGACCGGGAATGAGTATAAGTTTGCAACTGTTAATTCATTAATATTGTTGTTCTTCTTCGACAGTCTATTGACTAATGATAAACAAACAGAAATTCAGGTATATACATAACGAGAACAAATTTCATGCCATAAATCAACAAATAGCCGAACAAACAACAAAATAGCACCAGTGAAAAATAGAATCAAAAGCAAATCGGTCAACACGAAGCTCAGCTTATGTAGTTAACCAGATTTTGACTAAGATTATAGTTATGGTGTTTAATGCCACTTTCAACAATATTTCAGCTATATCGTGGCGGTCAGTTTTATTAGTAGAGAAACCGGAGTATCCTGAGACAATCACCGACACTGACAAACCTTATCACATAAGATTGTATCGAATACACACCTCCATGAGAGGGATTCGAACTCACGACTTTAGAGGTGATAGCCACTGATTGCATAGATAGTTGTAAATCAAACTACCATGCGATCACATTTTGTGATAAAGTTTGCCAGTGACTTGCGACAGGTCGGTGGTTTTCTTCGGGTATTCCGATTTCCTCCACCAAACTGGCCGCCACGATATAAATGAAATATTGCTGAAAGTGGCGTTAAGCACCATAAAGAAAACAAAACCATACGATCAAAACAACGACAGCCCCCCAGCTTTCAAATATTAAAGACAGCGATGTCTGAAAATTAAAAAAAAAAAGACTTATTACATAGATGCCCGTGAAATACTGAGATTTCCAAGTGAAAGAAAAACCGATATTTCACCATAACGTCAGAGTATATCAACGTCGTCAAGATCGAAAATTATTATTGAGCGTCCCACAAAGAAAAACATTTTCGGAATGCAAAATTAGGTGTACTATGATAAGTAATATGTATTAAATATCAAATTGTTCCATTTATATGAATATTTCCACTCGATATATACCAATGTAATAGAACAATGTGTAGTTGTTTTGTTTATGAGAGGAGACATGTATGATATACTCTAATAACTTGAAAATAATCATCAGAGATTACTCATTGTTATTACACATTGAATTCACATCGTTTTAACAATGCTACTTGTAATTATTGATTGTTATCTGTATGTTCATGTTCGTCCTTAATAGACCTTTTTCACTTTTATGCTTAGTTTTTTAAAACGCATCGGTGTGTTGTTCGCCTCAAGTGCGGTAGATCGTGGGTTCGAGCACCAATCGAGGTAAACCAAGGACTATGAAATTGGTATTAGTTGCTTCTCCGCTAAGCACTCAGTATTAAAGAGAAAGAGCAAAGACGGGTTGGACCAGAATCAGGATAATGTGTCCGAGTGGGGCGACATCTCTATCAGCCGACTGTTGTTTCAGTGAGCTAGCACCAAAAACATCCAACTAAGCGTGTTGATCTAGTACAAAGCGCACCTGATCATCGTCTCATTAAAAATTAACTTGTTCTCGCCATTATATAGCTGAAAAATTGTTGAGTTGGCACTATACAACACTCATTCACCCACTGAGTTGGCGCTATACAACACTCATTCACACACTGAGTTGACGCTATAAAACACTCATTCACCCACTGAGTTGGCGCTATGCAACACTCATTCACCCACTGAGTTGGCGCTATACAACACTCATTCACCCACTGAGTTGGCGCTATACAACACTCATTCACCCACTGAGTTGGCGCTATACAACACTCATTCACCCACTGAGTTGGCGCAATACAACACTCATTCACCCACTGAGTTGGCGCTATACAACACTCATTCACCCACTGAGTTGGCGCTATACAACACTCATTCACCCACTGAGTTGGCGCTATACAACACTCATTCACCCACTGAGTTGGCGCTATGCAACACTCATTCACCCACTGAGTTGGCGCTATACAACACTCATTCACCCACTGAGTTGGCGCTATACAACACTCATTCACCCACTGAGTTGGCGCTATACAGCACTCATTCACCCACTGAGTGGGCGCTATGCCACACTCATTCACCCACTGAGTTGGCGCTATTCAACACTCATTCACCCACTGAGTTGGCGCTATACAACACTCATTCACCCACTGAGTTGGCGCTATACAACACTCATTCACCCACTGAGTTGGCGCTATGCAACACTCATTCACCCACTGAGTTGGCGCTATGCAACACTCATTCACCCACTGAGTTGGCGCTATACAACACTCATTCACCCACTGAGTTGGCGCTATGCAACACTCATTCACCCACTGAGTTGACGCTATACAACACTCATTCACCCACTTAGTTGGCGCTATGCAACACTCATTCACCCACTGAGTTGGCGCTATACAACACTCATTCACCCACTGAGTTGGCGCTATACAACACTCATTCACCCACTGAGTTGGCGCTATACAACACTCATTCACCCACTGAGTTGGCGCTATGCAACACTCATTCACCCACTGAGTTGATGCTATACAACACTCATTCACCCACTGAGTTGGCGCTATACAACATTCATTCACCCACTGAGTTGGCGCTATACAACACTCATTCACCCACTGAGTTGGCGCTATGCAACACTCATTCACCCACTGAGTTGACGCTATACAACACTCATTCACCCACTGAGTTGGCGCTATGCAACACTCATTCACCCACTGAGTTGGCGCTATACAACACTCATTCACCCACTGAGTTGACGCTATACAACACTCATTCACCCACTGAGTTGGCGCTATACAACACTCATTCACCCACTGAGTTGACGCTATACAACACTCATTCACCCACTGAGTTGGCGCTATACAACACTTATTCACCCACTGAGTTGGCGCTATGCAACACTCATTCACCCACTGAGTTGACGCTATACAACACTCATTCACCCACTGAGTTGGCGCTATACAACACTCATTCACCCACTGAGTTGACGCTATGCAACACCCATTCACCCACTGAGTTGGCGCTATACAACACTGATTCACCCACTGAGTTGGCGCTATGCTACACTCATTCACCCACTGAGTTGGCGCTATACAACACTCATTCACCCACTGAGTTGGCGCTATACAACACTCATTCACCCACTGAGTTGGCGCTATACAACACTCATTCACCCACTGAGTTGGCGCTATGCAACACTCATTCACCCACTGAGTTGGCGCTATACAACACTCATTCACCCACTGAGTTGGCGCTATACAACACTCATTCACCCACTGAGTTGACGCTATACAACACTCATTCACCCACTGAGTTGGCGCTATACAACACTCATTCACCCACTGAGTTGGCGCTATACAACACTCGTTCACCCACTGAGTTGGCGCTATACAACACTCATTCACCCACTGAGTTGGCGCTATACAACACTCATTCACCCACTGAGTTGGCGCTATGCAACACTCATTCACCCACTGAGTGGGCGCTATGCAACACTCATTCACCCACTGAGTTGGCGCTATACAACACTCATTCACCCACTGAGTTGACGCTATACAACACTCATTCACCCACTGAGTTGGCGCTATACAACACTCATTCACCCACTGAGTTGATGCTATACAGCACTCATTCACCCACTGAGTTGGCGCTATGCAACACTCATTCACCCACTGAGTTGACGCTATGCAACACTCATTCACCCACTGAGTTGGCGCTATGCAACACTCATTCACCCACTGAGTTGGCGCTATACAACACTCATTCACCCACTGAGTTGACGCTATACAACACTCATTCACCCACTGAGTTGGCGCTATACAACACTCATTCACCCACTGAGTTGACGCTATACAACACTCATTCACCCACTGAGTTGGCGCTATACAACACTCATTCACCCACTGAGTTGGCGCTATACAACACTTATTCACCCACTGAGTTGGCGCTATGCAACACTCATTCACCCACTGAGTTGACGCTATACAACAGTCATTCACCCACTGAGTTGGCGCTATGCAACACTCATTCACCCACTGAGTTGACGCTATACAACACCCATTCACCCACTCTTTGTGCTTAAATTAAAGGGCTCTTAATTTCTCGTTTTCCCATTTTTTCTTCTTTTTTGAATAGTTTATATAGTGAACATAAATTATTTATTCGACAACATATTTTATATGCCCATAATTTATTTCGAATACCAAAATGTATTTATATATTTAAGGTAATAATTTGTTTCGACTATACAATGTATACTTATATGATATATGATAATATGACCACATTTGTTAGGGTTCTTGTAAGTGCATGCGATCATATATTTGGTCAATGAAAACGATATATTATCCCCAAAACAATGTTGTTTCTCCGCCAACTATGCAACATAAAGAAGTAAAATCAACAACTATTTTTGTTGTGATGTCCGTTACGATTTCCACATAAAAAACGATGTTCGCTTCGTCTTTACCTCCAGTTGTTTGTAGAAGGACTCATGTCTTATTTACGTTATTTGTGATTGTTTGCGCATAGTGGTGTCCAACACATATTGTATTGTGTTTTTGTTTTGTTTTTCTTCGTCTTGTTGCCAGTTTCTCTGGATTGTCCATTTGTGGCTGTCCTTTCGGTATTCTCTAACGATTATTTTTCATTGACTGTATAATGTGTCAAAGCATAGCAACATGTCTGCCTGTGGGTATTTGTTTCATTAGGTTACCAATATAATGATCAAGCCTATCGCATCATTAAGAGGTAAAACAACGACTGATTAGTATGGAGTCTAATCTAGATAATGCAGTCGAGTGGAACAACAAGTCTGCATGTACTTGCGAGCTGTTGTTTAAATAGGCAACTATTAGCAAATCAAGTCAAAGGTGCCGCTGTAAATTAGTTGACTTGACGATGAATATCTGAATGGAGATATGTCTTCATCATGGGAGCTATTTATTTTATGCTTTATGTTTATGGTATAAACAGCAGGGTTTATTGTACTTTTCATTTGGGGCCGTCATGGTCGTGGTTGCATGGTAGGTGGATTTACAACTACATGTGCAATCAGTGCCTACCACCACAAAAGTTGTGAGTTCAAATCCCGCCCATGGTGAGGTGTACTTGATGCAATCTTATGTGATAAAGTTTGTCAGCGACGTGCGACAAGACGGCGTTTTCTCCGGGTACTTCGGTTTCCTCCACCAATAAAACTGATTACCACGATATAATTGAAATATTGTTGAAAGTGGCGTTAAATACCGTAACCCTAACCCTACGTTTCCTTAAAAACTCAGAAGTCTATTTAAGATATCTGTACATTTATCAAACAGCCAATGAGATAGTATTTTATCAGCTTAATGTCAAGGATAAGCTTCCTAGTTCATGAATTCAATATACCCGTTAAGCTTAACAAATGAATTAGATAAGTCGTTGATTTGCCTTAATCCCCAATTAACCTTTACATAGTTGTTTTATATTCTTCACTGGACTAGGTCTGTTACATTAATAATTTTCACAATCAAAATTACATTTTTTATATTTATGTATTCTAATAAAATTTACTAAATTTTTTATATATAAAATTTGTATTTCATATTTTTTTTTTTTTAATTATCCAGAAATCAAACATCCTTTACAATCCATCAGCATTAGCATATGGAATAAATATCTCTCATTTGATACCATATTCCAGAGCTTGTGGTTCATATCATGATTTCCGTGATAAATGATTGTTGCTAAACAAGGAAGCTACTGACCTAAGAGTTCACATTGGGCAAGTTGAAGTCATAACTTCGAAAGTTATACGGTCGCCGTCATGACTTGGTAAACCGCTACATAATGTATTTGTTGCAAATTCTTCAAACTTTCTACACCAGTTTGGGTAGGGTAGCTGAGATCCAAGACCAATTATATATACAATGAATTAACTGTGAGTGTACGTTACCAATGGGGTGAGAATATAAACAATATTCAAATTAGCAAACGAAATGATTCATGCTTTTGAATTCAAAATAAATGTTATAGTATATCAAATATGGTCTTTAAACAAAGAGACATAATGGTAAATATGTCCTTAACAAATCACTATGCTTTCACATTCAAAACAAAACAATGTTTTTACTCATATGTCACATGATTCCACTTCAAACCATCATCCTTCCTCTTATCATGCTGTACGTGATTCCACCTCAAACCATCATCCTTCCTCTTATCATGCTGTACGTGATTCCACCTCAAACCATCATCCTTCCTCTTATCATGCTGTACGTGATTCCACCTCAAACCATCATCCTTCCTCTTATCATGCTGTACGTGATTCCACCTCAAACCATCATCCTTCCTCTCATCATGCTGTACGTGATTCCACCTCAAACCATCATCCTTCCTCTCATCATGCTGTACGTGATTCCACCTCAAACCATCATCCTTCCTCTTATCATGCTGTACGTGATTCCACCTCAAACCATCATCCTTCCTCTTATCATGCTGTACGTGATTCCACCTCAAACCATCATCCTTCCTCTCATCATGCTGTACGTGATTCCACCTCAAACCATCATCCTTCCTCTCATCATGCTGTACGTGATTCCACCTCAAACCATCATCCTTCCTCTTATCATGCTGTACGTGATTCCACCTCAAACCATCATCCTTTCTCTTATCATGCTGTACGTGATTCCACCTCAAGCCATCATCCTTCCTCTCATCATGCTGTACGTGATTCCACCTCAAGCCATCATCCTTTCTCTTATCATGCTGTACGTGATTCCACCTCAAACCATCATCCTTCCTCTTATCATGCTGTACGTGATTCCACCTCAAACCATCATCCTTCCTCTTATCATGCTGTACGTGATTCCACCTCAAACCATCATCCTTCCTCTCATCATGCTGTACGTGATTCCACCTCAAACCATCATCCTTCCTCTTATCATGCTGTACGTGATTCCACCTCAAACCATCATCCTTCCTCTCATCATGCTGTACGTGATTCCACCTCAAACCATCATCCTTCCTCTTATCATGCTGTACGTGACTCCACCTCAAACCATCATCCTTCCTCTCATCATGCTGTACGTGATTCCACCTCAAACCATCATCCTTCCTCTTATCATGCTGTACGTGATTCCACCTCAAGCCATAATCCTTCCTCTTATCATGCTGTACGTGATTCCACCTCAAACCATCATCCTTCCTCTGATCATGCTGTACGTGATTCCACCTCAAACCATCATCCTTCCTCTCAACATGCTGTACGTGATTCCACCTCAAACCATCATCCTTCCTCTTATCATGCTGTACGTGATTCCACCTCAAACCATCATCCTTTCTCTTATCATGCTGTACGTGATTCCACCTCAAACCATCATCCTTTCTCTTATCATGCTGTACGTGATTCCACCTCAAACCATCATCCTTCCTCTTATCATGCTGTACGTGATTCCACCTCAAACCATCATCCTTTCTCTCATCATGCTGTACGTGATTCCACCTCAAACCATCATCCTTCCTCTCATCATGCTGTACGTGATTCCACCTCAAACCATCATCCTTCCTCTTATCATGCTGTACGTGATTCCACCTCAAACCATCATCCTTTCTCTTATCATGCTGTACGTGATTCCACCTCAAACCATCATCCTTCCTCTCATCATGCTGTACGTGATTCCACCTCAAACCATCATCCTTCCTCTTATCATGCTGTACGTGATTCCACCTCAAACCATCATCCTTCCTCTTATCATGCTGTACGTGATTCCACCTCAAACCATCATCCTTTCTCTTATCATGCTGTACGTGATTCCACCTCAAACCATCATCCTTCCTCTCATCATGCTGTACGTGATTCCACCTCAAACCATCATCCTTCCTCTTATCATGCTGTACGTGATTCCACCTCAAACCATCATCCTTTCTCTTATCATGCTGTACGTGATTCCACCTCAAACCATCATCCTTTCTCTTATCATGCTGTACGTGATTCCACCTCAAACCATCATCCTTCCTCTCATCATGCTGTACGTGATTCCACCTCAAACCATCATCCTTCCTCTCATCATGCTGTACGTGATTCCACCTCAAACCATCATCCTTCCTCTCATCATGCTGTACGTGATTTCACCTCAAACCATCATCCTTCCTCTCATCATGCTGTACGTGATTCCACCTCAAACCATCATCCTTCCTCTCATTATGCTGTACGTGATTCCACCTCAAACCATCATCCTTCCTCTTATCATACTTTACGTGATTCCACCTCAAACCATCATCCTTTCTCTTATCATGCTGTACGTGATTCCACCTCAAACCATCATCCTTCCTCTTATCATGCTTTACGTGATTCCACCTCAAACCATCATCCTTCCTCTTATCATGCTGTACGTGATTCCACCTCAAACCATCATCCTTCCTCTCATCATGCTGTACGTGATTCCACCTCAAACCATCATCCTTTCTCTTATCATGCTGTACGTGATTCCACCTCAAACCATCATCCTTCCTCTCATCATGCTGTACGTGATTCCACCTCAAACCATCATCCTTCCTCTCATCATGCTGTACGTGATTCCACCTCAAACCATCATCCTTCCTCTTATCATGCTGTACGTGATTCCACCTCAAACCATCATCCTTCCTCTCATCATGCTGTACGTGATTCCACCTCAAACCATCATCCTTCCTCTTATCATGTTGTACGTGATTCCACCTCAAACCATCATCCTTTCTCTTATCATGCTGTACGTGATTCTACCTCAAACCATCATCCTTTCTCTTATCATGCTGTACCTGATTCCACCTCAAACCATCATCCTTCCTCTTATCATGCTGTACGTGATTCCACCTCAAACCATCATCCTTTCTCTTATCATGCTGTACGTGATTCCACCTCAAACCATCATCCTTCCTCTTATCATGCTGTACGTGATTCCACCTCAAACCATCATAATTCCTCTCATCATTCTGTTTAACACAACAGTAAAGAAATTATTCTCTATATTTTCAATAAAGACGGACACGTCCATCTGGAAGAGAGCGAATGGATATTCACCGAAAATCACTCAGCTGAAATGGACTTTGGAAGCGGTATAACATAGCATATCTACATCCAATGGCCTTTTCGACAACTGCCACACCCAATCATGATGTGGGGCATACCTATTAAATCTAGATATCTATTTTAGTGCGTGTGAGGCGTAGAGGCGTCATCAAAGGATTAGAAAACTAAATAATTTAAAAGTCTTAAATCAAATTATATAAGAACAGGTAATAAGACATGTTTATTTAATTTAAATCGTTATTTGCCAAGAAAGGATTACCGACAGCCAGTGGCTACGAGTGACGTTCTCTCGCATAATAAGAAAAATGTGAATTCTGTTGATTTTTTATGCATTTTTTTTATGAATTTATGCTAGTTATGGTGTGATTACAAGTGTTATTAACGAAGGTTGTCACTAATGGAGCATGAACTGCTTACCGCTCCGGAGCTATTGAGTTCATTCCCGGTTTTAAGTGGTGGTCGTGTTGCTCAATGTTTTGTTTTCTGTGTAGTGTTTTGTAGATCGTTGTTTGCCCTTTTGTCCTTTTTCTGTTGGTCAGTATATTTTCTGTCCTTCTTCGATTTACGGATTATCCCTTTGGTATCTTCAAACTATTCTTATCAACTTGCACGTGCAAAAAAACACCAAAGCGAGGCTTAGAATATTGCAAAGACATATAATTGATCAAATAAAGTTTTCTTTTAAGAATCCATATATATGTCCGCTACTATTTATAAAGAACACACCTAGTATATATTGGTATGTAAAGCTTGAAGATAACATCAGAAGTCGTAAATCACAGAAATGCAGACCATGTAATGGCCAAATCATTCCGTATAGGAGAATGTTCAAGTAACTCTCCATTCCTTAAAAATAATGGAGCCGAGGGCCTAAGGGGCACAGGCCCATTGTTTTTAAGGAATGGAGAGATACGAGGACATTCTCCAACTTAGCATCCACCCATTGTACTTTCTTAATTTTATTAATTATTAATCTTGTAACAAAAAAAAGTTTGTGTATAGTATCTAAAGTGCAAAGTATTGTTTGCCCCTTTTGGGACATTAAAGGTACAAAGAGAACAATAACTCTCCACTCCTTAAAAATAATGGAGAGTTTTGACAATAGATTTACATCACAGGTGGATTTTAACAATAGTGATGTATGTATTGAATTTTGCAGACAAATGATCAAGGTAATTATTATTCATTGTTTGTGTGGAGGTGGTATGATTATTTTTGTATTCTAAAGTTCAAGGCCTGATAATTCATTTCCATATTTTGCTTGCCCATCCCATACCTTTAACCTATAGTAAAATAAAAACAAATACAGAAGGTAATACTTATTTATCTCTTTTTGGACGTAATAAAGGCTATAAATCCTCGTAATGTGTTGTGGTCAATTATTGAAAAACAAAACACGAGTAACAATTATAGACAATCATGGCGTACGATTTACATATTGTCTTCTATGTTTCGGAAACATTTTTTTGTCTACTGACACAATTGACAAATCACATAAAGCCATTGGAGTATCAAGTATATCTTGTATGGTAATAACCAAATGACCAATTCAAAGCAGGCGACAGGTCCTTGTCATGTTTGATGGACGCAAAGCAGACGATCTCGTCTTTTTTAACTGTGATGTTCTTTTTGAAGTCTTCCAACTCTTTTCTGACTTTTTGTCACGCTTAAATGTATCCTTATTAAAATATCTTCCATATTTGGTATTGTTACTAAATGTTTTACTTGAAGTCGGATGCATGACGTGCGAATAGGTCATCCCATTTTAAAATCAAACAAATGAACAGGAGAACCTATGAATTAGGAGAATGTGACCTCACTCTCGATTTGATATCGGCGTTCATGTTTCCTTTATCTTTGTTCTTTTGCTATGTTTTACATTTATTTTTGTACATTTATTTTTTCTATACAGGTCGTCACTTTACTCAAAAATCTCTTCGGTACTCTTCGTTCGCTCAGAATTAAATTTGAAGTGCTTTTGTCGTATTTGGTAGAACGTGATGTGACGTTATTAGTCAAAGCTACGTTATTAGTCAAAGCTTGCCACGTATTGCTGACAAACCTACGTGGAATCAACTACTGTAAAGAATTGTAGAAAATGCCGTGATCTCTACTAACAGAAACACGATAACATCAAAAAACATAAGCTCCAACAATCGCATACATTGCTTACAAGATACTTTTGCTATGAATGTCAACATGTCAGTTGTCCTTGTAATAAAAACGTAAATTTCACATTTAGTGTAAAACTGAATTACACAGAGCATACAAATTATCCTTAAAGTTTAGTCCAATAAACACCTAAATCTCAAAAAGAAATTAATGTTACCATCATTGGTTGTCGTAATGTAGATGGAAATATCAGTTCTCAATATTTTTGTGGAAGGACCACCCCTAATTCAAATGGAGAATGTATAAAAAAAAAATAGGCTGGTCAAATGTGCCTACTTTTTCGAAACCACCTTAATATTCATCAAGACAGAAACTTGTGCTTCATTATGATGGCTCCAAGCCATATGTATCTCTTTTCCTAACTAAATGGGTGAAGAAAAACAAAGTAATCCTTTTATCATGCCTCTATGCATATCTGATCTCTTGCAACCTCTTAATATTATCTGGGCCATCGTGATCGTGATCATATGGTAGTTGGATTTATAACTTCCTATGCAATCAGTACCTATCACTGCTAAAGCTATGAATTCGAATCATGCTCATGGCCAGGCATACTCCATACAACATAATGTGATAAAGTTTGTCTAGCTTGCAACAGGTCGGTTGGTTTTTTCCGAGTATCTGTGGTTTCCTTCACCAATAAAACTGACCGCCACGAAATTATTGAAATATTGTTGAAAGTGGCGTTAAACACCATAAACCAAACCCATCCAAATCTAATTTTAGAATTGTTTGACCCTTTAAAACTTTCTACATCACAGAATGGCAGAGGTAATTGCTGGAACATCCTTGAGCAAAAATGTTAATTGCTAATATCAGAAGAAGTCTATAGCTGAGTTTTTTCACACCTGCAAGCCTGAAGTCTATCCATGTACAACACAATTACAATTGTTCCAGTTGTCCTCGCTACTCCGTATGTAAATGATCATAAGTGTCAATAATCAAGAAGAATAATTGGAAAGTGAAACCACAGCCAAGCTCACAGACCAGGATGACAACTAGCACAATTCAGTCAGCATACTGGATAACAGTATAAGAATAGATGGACATTCTGATACATTTATTTATGTATCTGGCATATCTCAGAAATATCCTACTTAACCAGTTCTGATAAGAACTTTAAGGACCCGGGTGGCTCAATGAGTTAGTTAGTTGGATTACCTAACAACTCATACAAGCCTATCACCAATACGGCGTGGGCTTGCGGCCAGCTTTGTAAATTACAAAAAGGGTCCACTCGACTCGCAACCGCAAGTGATAAAGTTAACCAGTTGCTTGTCCATGGTCGGTGGTTCTCTCCGGGTACTCCGACTTCTTCCACCACTAAAACTGATCGCCATGATATAGCTGAAATATTGCTGAAAGTGGCGTTAAACACCAAAAATCAAATCAAATCTTATAAGAGCTTAACACCTTTACATCACATACATTAAGAACTGTGTTATCTAAACAGTAGCATTGCCATTAAAGCAAATCAAGATTAACTTAGGTTAGGTCGCAGAAACTTAAACTGCAAGGCAACTCAAAATTAGCA
Organism: Bathymodiolus septemdierum; assembly: GCA_963383655.1. NCBI lineage: Eukaryota > Metazoa > Mollusca > Bivalvia > Mytilida > Modiolidae > Bathymodiolus > Bathymodiolus septemdierum. Next base: position 63,665,321 of record OY726517.1, on the reverse strand, counting down.
ACACCTTGCCAAAAATCTCTGTACCATAAACAACTTATATAACGTCATCCAATAATTTAGTCACAATAGTCGAGAAAAAATTGTCAAAATCTAAGTCTGTTATATCTATAGGAAGGATTCCTAACCAACCAGCACATCCGACCTCAACGGAAAATGTGCTGATATCCCAGTAGATTCTGACTATGACGTGGACGAAATATATAGAATCAATCTAATTGAAATTAAATAGCTCACTTCGCCCCTTTACTGATACGCCGCGGTGTGGGAGATCTGAGATAACCCCATTACAGGTCACATACGATATGATACGATATGTACCATCCAATGAAAATGGTGATTGCAAGACTATGAAGGTGTTATCTTTTAATACTTTCATGCTAAGTTACGTTGCATGCTACGAGCAATCCGAATGACAGAGAAAGGTGCTAACATGTATATATCATATCATTATATATACATGACAAAAGGTCCCTGTATGTGACCCGTAATATGATTTCCTGAGAGTCCCAGCGCAGCGACATATCAGTGAAAAAGAAGGGCTAGAGAGATATCTAATTTTAATAATATTTTTTGAAGTCATTCAAGATGAAGAAATAAGCTGTTTTTCTAATGGGTTTGAACAAAAAGAACTGGCAATTTTATAATAACTAAATGGCTGTAATCGTTGGACACATCTAATTATTCTATACATCTATTAGAGTAGGATATGTTTTAAATGTCAATGTTGCAAGCTAAAACGAACATAAAGGGAAATGTTGTACATAGCAAATCATGATATATGGATAAAAATACACATTTTATTTGAGGCAGAATTAGCGCTCCATACATAGTGTTCCAAACGCTATCAATTCCATCAACAAAAAACATGACAGTTATAGTGTAGGTTTAGGTTTGCGATGTTCAACAATTTTTCAAATATATCGTGGAGGTTAGTTTTATTGGTGGAGGAAACCGGGGTACCTGGGGAAAACCACCGACCTGCTGCATGTGAAAGCAGGTGCTACAGAAGGGTTAGTAGTTCCTGCACCACTGTGGAATTCCGAAAACTTTGCATTCCTTTCATTCATTCTTCTCTAAGCCACTTTATTATGAAGAAAAAAATGCTTCAGCAGTGATGGTGAACAATAGCAACAATATCAATAACATGAAAACTCATCTCTTATCTCATCCCATTTAACACAAAAAACCACGACATATAGCGTTGAAATCCAAGTTCTGCCTTTGAACAGGCACACAAATGTGGCGGTGCTAAACCGGTTAATTGAATTTCAACCCCTTCTGATATTTAAATCTCCTACATTACAGACATAAATAAACGAAAAACCAGCACAAATCTGTTTCCACTCAAAAAGACCACACTTTTCCACAAAATGAATGATAATATAAACATATGAATGTTGTATTTTCATATACATTTTCATTTGTGAGTTATCCTGTATTAATATAGAAAACATTGTCTATATATTTGTCATATAAAAATACGTCTTAGAGGACTATGCATGCATAACTAAAGAAATGTTGAAGTAAGTTTGTGGTAAAGCTACATCATTAGCAATCTCAATCCCAGTGGCCGTGATGCTTAAATCTAGTTGATATTATACAATTAATTACTCCCTAAGAAGTCAATACCAGGATATGAGAACCTCGAGACTTGGGACTCAAGGTGACCTGACCTGACCGAGGCCAACGGCCGAGATCAGGTCAGGTCACTGAGTTTGATGCTGCTTTGACAACTGTTTTACCTGTTTTGTTCAAGTATTGTTATAAATACTGTTATAGTGACAGCCGGAATCTTTGAGCCGTAATGAAAGGGGGAGGTTTGGCGCTTTAAAATCTGATTCAACCCACCATTTCTTTAGAAATGCCTGTACCAAGTCAGGGTTATTCCGGTTTTCACAGTTTTCCGGTTGTTGACTGATTTTGTCTGTTTATATACTTATGAGTTTTGACTTTGTAAGATTGTTCGGAGTTCGATAATTTTGTTATTCTACAGGTCAGTGTAAGATCATGTGATAAATAATGACTTCTTTGGAAGATTTAGTGGTCATACCGTAGAAAATAAAATAAAATCACATGACAAAGCGTAACCAATAGAAAGCGAGTATATCCTTATTAATATTCATGAGGTATAATAAATCATTATGCTTACTTTATATTATATAGCTTTTTAACATTACGTGTGCGACAAGGGCACATTTAGGACGAAAAAAAACAAAAATGAATAAGACCAAACTATTAGACTATGTGAGATTTTATCACGTATGCACATCATACTTCTAGGAAGAGAGAAAAAAGCTAGTATTGTACTACAAATGATGATGATTTATAATTCAATGAAGAAAATAGTGAGTACCTTTTCTGCTGTTGTGAATGCTAAGGATCAATGATGATAGAAGTCTATATTAGATAGAGTTTGAATGGACTCATTGTTTGTAGAAAGGCTCGTGTATTATTAACGTTATTTGTGCTTGGTAGCGTATAGTGGTGTCCAACACATATTGTGTTGTGTATTTGTTTTGTTTGTCTTCGTCTTGAATACCCGATATTGCCAGTTTCTCTGGATTGTCCAAATTTTGATTGCATTTTCGGTATTCTCTGACGTGCACTGTGCCTGTGAAATGCCAGGAAAGTGAGAGGTCATGTATTTGTGGGTTAGGGGTATAGGTTTCGCCTCCGTTTCTAGCGATTTTGAAATTTTGTAACTGTTCTGACATTGGTATGTTTTGTTTTTATATGATTATAGGACTGACCAACTTTTATACATTCGTTCACAAGTAAAATATTTTGCTATGACCATATTTAGCATCATTATAATTCAGTATCTGTTTTCCTTTATGAAAAAGTAGTTTTACTATTGCATCCTAAAATCAACTGCATGACTATTCTCCCGGCAGTGCCGGTCAATAGTTTTAGGACTATTCCCCCCTGTGATAATTTCAGCAATCTTATTTCCCGGAATTTTTAAGTCATTCATCTACTGATTTTAATTAAATGACTTCATGCAAGTCCTTGGACTTTTCATATTGCGAGCTAAGCTACCGAGAAGGCAGACGACAAGTAAAGAATGGCAAAGGGAAGCAGGTTTGCTTCGCTCGAAGACGATCATATTTTGAAAATTATTAATGACAAGCTCTGAATTGCCCTTGCAAAATAGCGCACTCTATAAATCGGTGAAAAACCATCCGATATCAGTTTATGAAATAATGAACTAAAGACTACTTTAAAGAAATTGTATATAATGGACTGATCCTATCACCCTCTAATGGAGGACACATGTCAATATCCATACAAAAAGGAACGAACTAAATAAAAAATGTTTTTTTTATTAATTTCTTCTTCAAATGTACAAACATGAAAATGTATTAGTTTTAAAAAGCACCAATAAAATAGACTAGAAATCCATCAGAAAAGTACTTACAATTTAGCATTTTGAATTGCACACTTGTTCAGTATAATAAAACAATTATATACTTGCCTCTGACAATAGTTGGTACCTAGGGGACAATACAAGTGCTATAACCATCATACCCAGTCAATAAGTGTATATTACTCGGAGTTTCATTTAGAATTACCGCATCGGTGGTGTAATGGTTAGCGTGCTCGCATCGAGTGTGGTAGATCGTGGGTTAGAGCCCCATTCGGATCAAGCCAATTGGTTGATGATAAACAGCTGAGTGTAAAGGTCAGTGTTATATCGTGTTTGTTTCTGAACGATTATAAACATCCGACTGTAAAGGTCAGAGTGATTTCATGTTTGTTTCTGAGCGATGATAAACAACCGACTGTAAAGGTCAGAGTAATGTCATGTTTGTTTCTGAGCGATGATAAACAACCGACTGTAAAGGTCAGAGTGATGTCATGTTTGTTTCTGAGCGATGATAAACAGCCGCCTAAAAAGGTCAGAATGATTTCATGTTTGTTTCTGAACGATGATAAGCAGCCGACTGTAAAGGTCAGAGTGGTGTCATGTTTGCTTCTGAACGATGATAAACAGCCGACTGTAAAGGTCAGAGTGATGTCATGTTTGTTTCTGAACGATGTTAAACAGCCGAATGTAAAGGTCGGAGTGATTTCATGATTGTTTCTGAACGATGATAAACAGCCGACTGTAAAGGTCAGAGTGATGTCATGTTTGTTTCTGAGCGATGATAAACAACCGACTGTAAAGGTCAGAGTGATGTCATGTTTGTTTCTGAGCGATGATAAACAGCCGCCTAAAAAGGTCAGAATGATTTCATGTTTGCTTCTGAACGATGATAAACAGCTGACTGTAAAGGTCAGAGTGATGTCATGTTTGTTTCTGAACGATGTTAAACAGCCGAATGTAAAGGTTAGAGTGATTTCATGATTGTTTCTGAACGATGATAAACAGCCGACTGTAAAGGTCAGTGTGATGTCGTGTTTGTTTCTGAACGATGATAAACAGCCGACTGTAAAGGTCAGAGTAATGTCATGTTTGTTTCTGAACGATGATAAACAGCCGAGTGTAAAGGTCAGAGTGGTGTCATGCTTGTTTCAGAACGATGATAAACAACCCACTGTAAAGGTCAGAGTGATATCATGTTTGTTTCTGAACGATTATAAACATCCGACTGTAAAGGTCAGAGTGATTTCATGTTTGTTTCTGAGCGATGATAAACAACCAACTGTAAAAGTCAGAGTAATCTCATGTTTGTTTCTGAGCGATGATAAACAACCGACTGTAAAGGTCAGAGTGATGTCATGTTTGTTTTTGAGCGATGATAAACAGCCGCCTAAAAAGGTCAGAGTAATGTCATGTTTGTTTCTGAACGATGATAAACAGCCGACTGTAAAGGTCAGAGTGGTGTCATGCTTGTTTCAGAACGATGATAAACAACCCACTGTAAAGGTCAGTGTGATGTCATACTTGTTTCTGAACAATAATAAACAGCAGACTGTAAAGGTCAGTGTGATGTCATACTTGTTTCTGAACAATAATAAACAGCAGACTGTAAAGGTCAGAGTGATGTCATGTTTGTTTCTGAACGATGATAAACAGCCGCCTAAAAAGGTCAGAGTGATTTCATTGTTTGTTTCTGAAGGATAACAAACAGCCGAATGTAAAGGTCAGAGTGATTTCATGATTGTTTCTGAACGATGATAAACAGCCGACTGTAAAGGTCAGAGTAATGTCATGTTTTTTTCTGAACGATGATAAACAACCCACTGTAAAGGTCAGTGTGATGTCATACTTGTTTCTGAACGATAATAAACAGCAGACTGTAAAGGTCAGAGTGATATCATGTTTGTTTCTGAACGATGATAAACAGCCGCCTAAAAAGGTCAGAGTGATTTCATGATTGCTTCTGAACGATGATAAACAGCCGACTGTAAAGGTCAGAGTAATGTCATATTTGTTTCTGAACGATGATAAACAACCGACTGAAGGTCAGAATAAGGTCATGTTTGTTTCTGTACGATGATGAACAGCCGAGTGTAATGGTCAGAGTGATTTCATGTTTGTTTCTGAACGATGATAAACAGCCGAGTGTAAAGGTTAGAGTGATGTCATGTTTGTTTCTGAACGATGATAAACAGCCGACCGTAAAGGTCAGAATAAGGTCATGTTTGTTTCTGAACGATGATGAACAGCCGAGTGCAATGGTCAGAGTGATTTCATGTTTGTTTCTGAACGATGATAAACAGCCGACTGTAAAGGTCAGAGTGGTGTCATGTTTGTTTCTGAACGATAATAAACAGCAGACTGTAAAGGTCAGAGTGATGTCATGCTTGTTTCTGAACGATGGTGAACAGCCGAGTGTAATGGTCAGAGTGATTTCATGTTTGTTTCTGAACGATGATAAACAGCCGAGTGTAAAGGTTAGAGTGATGTCATGTCTGTTTCTGAACGATGATAAACAACCGACTGAGAAGGTCATACTGATGTCATGTTTGCTTCTGAACGATCATAAACAACTGACTGTGAAGGTCAGAAATAATGTCATATTTCTTTCTGAACGATTATTAACAGCCGAGTGATTGATTGATTGATTGATTGATTGATTGATTGATTGATTGATTGATTGATTGATTGATTGATTGATTGATTGATTGATTGATTGATTGATTGATTGATTGATTGATTGATTGATTGATTGATTGATTGATTGATTGATTGATTGATTGATTGATTGATTGATTGATTGATTGATTGATTGATTGATTGATTGATTGATTGATTGATTGATTGATGTCCAGCGAGCAATTTTTCAGCTATATTCAGGACGAGAAAAAAAATTAAACGCCACGGGACTCGAAACAAGGAAAGGTGATGGGTATGGACGGATAATTTAGCCAGTGCAACAGGTCTCCTATGGACCACTCATCATGAGCATAATATTCATAATGAGCTGTTACACTGGGTTCTTTAACGTGCGAAGAGGGTGGCAATCTCTCAACACGGGACCTCGGTTTTATTTACGTCTCATCCGAAGGACGGGTTGGTTGTTAATTTATACATCCCGCACAACCGACGAAGAAGCTCTCGGTCCCATTTCTATGTCCCGGGGTTCCCGCGGGGATGGCCCCTTTTAGAGGACTAGTGCCTCTAGGACGGAGAAACCAGGTGCCTATTCTACCTCTGGCACACCCTCTGTAAAGGTCAGAGTGATGTCATGTTTGTTTCTGAACTATGATAAACAGCCGAATGTAAAGGTCAGTGTGATGGCATGTTTGCTTCTGAACGATTATAAACAGCCGACTGTAAAGGTCAGAATGATGTTATCCTTGTTTCTGAATGATAATGAACAGCCAATCGTAAAGGTCAGAATGATGTCATGTGTGTTTCTGAACGATGATAAAGAGACGAATCTAAAGGTCAGAGTGATGTCGTGTTTTTTTCTGAACGATGATAAACAGCCGACTGTAAAAGTCAGAGTGATTTCATGTTTGGTTCTGAACGATGATAAACAGCTGACTGTAAAGGTCAGAGTAATTTCATGTTTGTTTCTGAACGATGATAAAGAACTGACTGTAAAGGTCAGAGTGATGTCATGTTTGTATCTGAACGATGATAAACAGCCGACTGTAAAGATCAGAGTGATGCTATGCTTGTATCTGAACGATGATAAACAGCTGACTGTAAAGGTCACAGTGATTTCATGATTGTTTCTAAACGATGATAAACAGCCGACTGTAAAGGTCAGAGTGATTTCATGTTTTTATCTGAACGATTATAAACAGCTGTCTGTGAAGGTCAAATTCATGTCATGTTTGCTTCTGAATGATGATAAACAGCCGAATGTAAAGGTCAAAGTGGTGTCATGTTTGTTTCTGAACTATGATAATCAGCTAACCGTAATGGACAGAGGGGTGTCATGTTTGTTTCTGAACGGCGATAACCAGGTGACCGTAAAGGTCAGAGTGATTTCAGGTTTGTTTCTGCACGATAATGAACAGCCGACTGTAAAGATCAGAGAAATGTCAAGTTTGTTTCTGAACGATGATAAACAGCTGACTGTAAAGGTCAGAGTGAATTCATGTTTTTTGTTCTGCACGATGATAAACAGCCGACTTTAAAGGTCAGAGTGATGTCAGGTTTGTTCCTGAACGATTATTAACAGCTGACTGTAAAGGTCAGAGTGATTTCATATTTGTTTCTGAACGATGATAAACAGCTGACTGTAAAGGTCAGAGTGAATTCATGTTTTTTGTTCTGCACGATGATAAACAGCCGAGTTTAAATGTCATAGTGATGTCATGTTTGCTTCTGAACGATGATAAACAGCCGAGTGTAAAGGTCATAGTGAAGTCATGTTTGCTTCTGAACGATGATAAACAGCCGAGTGTAAAGGTCATAGTGATGTCATGTTTGTTTCTGAGCGATGATAAACAGCTGACTGCAAAGGTCAAAAGGATGTCATGTTTGTTTCTGAACGATGATAAACAGCCAAGTGTAAAGGTCAGAGTGATGTCATGTTTGCTTCTGAACGATGATAAACAGCCGAGTGTAACGGTCATAGTGATGCCATGTTTGTTTCTGAGCGATGATAAACAGCCGAGTGTAACGGTCATAGTGATGCCATGTTTGTTTCTGAGCGATGATAAACAGCTGACTGCAAGGTCAAAAGGATGTCATGTTTGTTTCTGAACGATGATAAACAGCCAAGTGTAAAGGTCAGAGTGATGTCATGTTTGCTTCTGAACGATGATAAACAGCCGAGTGTAACGGTCATAGTGATGCCATGTTTGTTTCTGAGCGATGATAAACAGCCGAGTGTAAAGGTCAGAGTGATTTCATGTTTGATTCTGAACGATGATTAAAAAGTCGACTGTAAAGGTCAGAGTAATTTCTGGCAATTCCATGTTTTTTAATGATGGTTAAAGACTGCGGCCATCGTTTATATAACTCATATTACATATGTAACAACTTCTAAAGATTAAATTTATTAGGCATACAATTCTAGATGATGACTCGAGTCGACTGGATAAATGTGAGGTTTGATATTTTACTCACACGTAGAAAAGAATTGCATGACCAAATCATTCCAATAAGACAGGAGGTTTACGCAAATGCAACCAGTTTTAGCCCACTAATTTGTTTTACTACTACAGGAAATTGAACAGTCGTGAATATGTGTGTGATTTTAACACTGTGTCTACGGTTTTAGTTGCATTTTGGGACTGATTCTACGATGTGAGTCAGTGCAAGAAAAGATAATCGAAGGCCGTAAATCTAAGACGAACAATCCAATGGTCAAAAGAAAAAAGGGCAAAAGGACAATCATCTACAAAACATCTTACAGAAAGCTAAAAATCGAACAACACGACCTCCACTACAAAAGGAAGTGAACTCGGTTTCTCCGGGGGCTAAGCAGTTCCTGTACCACTAGTGCCATCCGTTATGTTACTCTTATTACACACCCGGTGATAAGTCATGAATAAGGAATTGTTACACACCCGTGATAAGTCATGAATAAGGAAAGGCCTGTACGATTATAAACGGAGCATATCCGGTGTGATTCGTGCCACTCAGTCATGATGACGACTATAAAACTTTGGAAGTGTCGTCTTCTACTCCAGCAAAGTTATGTTTCGCATAAGTAGGAGTCGTCGCTACAAAACGTATACGGTCGTCATCCTGAACTGATTGACCGGTACAAGACATTCATTTTGTCAAATGGCCATGGATCTTTTACCTTTCTACGTAGATTATTTTCTTTCCTCTGTCACCGACACGACTGTTAGTGGACTTGACTATGAGAGACACCGCGGGGTATCTTATAAGAAACAGGAACTGCTCTATCTTCGCTGGCACTTAGGTGGAGTCCGTGTTGTTCATCTTTTTAGCTTTCCGCGTGTGTGGTGGTGTTTGTTTTGATTGTATTCGTTCGGTTCTGTGTATTGTGCTCAATATTGCCAGTGTCTCTGGGTTGTCGGTTTTCTCGAACGTTAATTTGTTAATGCTGTTTTTTGTATTTACATATTCTAAATCAACCATTGGAATCTCCTGTATCTAAATTGCCATCGTAATGTTTGTCACATGTCAAACTGTTGTATGGAAGGGTAATCATTTCTGTGCATGTCAGGACATTTATACTACACGATATCACCAATCCCAAGATTAGGGGGAAAAGTCGAGACATCTCAAGTTGAAACATTAGAATCGTTTATATTGACATGTATTTTCTTTGCATACCGGTATCTATATACAATACATTACATTTGACATATGTAAGGGTTGGTATTTTACTGCCAGGCGTAAAACATTTGTATGACTGCATCATTTAGAGGGGGGTTTGGGGACTGCATCATTTAGAGGGGAGGTTTGGGGACTGCATCATTTAGAGGGAAGGTTTGGGGACTGCATCATTTAGAGGGGAGGTTTGGGGACTGCATCATTTAGAGGGGAGGTTTGGGGACTGCATCATTTAGAGGGGAGGTTTGGGGACTGCATCATTTAGAGGGGAGGTTTGGGGACTGCATCATTTAGAGGGGAGGTTTGGGGACTGCATCATTTAGAGGGGAGGTTTGGGTCCATAAAACTATCTTAACACCACTACTGTTTGTTGCAGTGCCTTTACCAAACCAAGAAAGTGAACGGTCATGTATTTGTGTGTTAGGGGTATCGAATGTGTCTCTGTTTCCGCGAATTTTCAATTTGATTTTAGAACTGTTGCGACAGTGCAGTATTTTCCCCCTTTTATTGTAATGGTAGCATATACTATAAATAATATTTTTTCTAAGGTCAGTAAACCCTTGATGTCAACCTAGATAAATATTATTAATCGTCTACGATTAGATTAACGTGATGTATATTTTTCTAAATTTAATACAGTATATATTAATAGTCGTACTAGTTGTACATAAATTGGGTGTAGTATATATGATATATAGATACACATATTTATAGTAGAATATATTAATGTCTTCATTCAACCTATCTGAATGTTGTTCTATTGTCATTAATCTATATTTTTAAAAAAAAGTACTGAAAATGTTGGTTGAAATCAGTAAATGTCCTATAGAGTATAGTTGCACTTATGATTATGGTGTTTAACGCCACTTCAAAGCAATCATTTAATTGCATTAGGCAATTTTATTTTATTTTTATCATTCAAATGCACATAATCATAAATAAATTATTCAACAGGGCGTCATGACCATAAGGTCAAATGACATGGGGGTTTAATAGACCATTTCTGACTTTGATTCTAAAATCATACGTTTTATTACAGGAGTTATTTCCCTTTAAGACAGGCATATGTCTGATTTGTTTCAAGGTTCATATATTCCCAAATTATGAGAAAATTATACTAATCAATACGTCTATTAAACAGGAAATAATTATTTAGTGCACACTCTAACTGTTTACTTCAAATAAAATCACATTAATTGAATTTTCTCAATGCGTCTCTTTAAACGGCATTTACATTGATTGTTGTAAATGTCTTCATTGAGGAAGCTATGGTGTTCAACGCCACCTTCAACAATATTTCAGATGTGTTGTGGCCGTCAGTTTTATTGGTGGAGGAAACTGGAGTAACCGGAGAGAACCACCGACCTGTCGCAAGTTACTGACATACTTTGGGATAAACTACAATAATGTACACTCTTCGTCAACATTTGTGTCATTAGTGTGACAGAGAACGTAATGGAGTGAGTGAGTGAGTAGTTGTTGTTTAACGTCCAGTTAGGAATTGTCCAGCCATATCATGGCGAGAACACGCTTTATTTCAATGAGATGACGATGAAGTTCTCGTTGTACTAGACCAACACGCTTAATTGGATCTTCATAGTACTAGCCCACTGAAACAACAGTTAGTGGTTAGATATGTCGCTCCACTCGATGGCGTTATCCTAATTCTTGCTCTTGCTAATTAATATGGGTTTTTTATAGGAGAAGCAACACGTACAATTTTATAATTTGTGGTTTGATCTCATCGGGGTGGGAATCCGTGATCTAAAACACTCGAGACCAGCACGTTTAGAATGACACAACTGAAGCGGTTGAGCGAAATGTGGTTAACAAATAATGTCAAGAAAAGTTAAATTCAAACATAATTTGAAACTGTAATTTATGGTTTTCTGTTGATTAAAATTATTTGTTACATACTTAGTTCAAATAAAGGCATTTTTGTATGACCAATATGACCGGAAGTAAACTGTCCATATTTTCACACCCCGGGAAAATAACCGGTTATTGGATTACTACAAGATCATTTCCATATCGGGGCCTATATTGGCCCGGGCCAATATGGGCCTCGACTTCGTCTCAGGCCAATATGGGTGTCTCTTTTCTAGATGTCGGAAGTATGATTATTTTCAACGTTACGTTGTCATATATTCCAGAACAACGATAAAACGTCACGTAACATTGCGTGTTTTGACGACGTCTCTATTTAAGAAATAATTCATGGCAGGCATAGAGTTGTGCAAATTTACACATGGGCTGGGCCTTTATATTCGAATTTTACCCCGAGCGAAAGCGGGGGGTAATATCTAAGAATATAAAGGCCCAGCCCATGTGTAAATTTGCACAACTCTATGCCTGCCATGAATTATTTCGATTCTAATAGGACAAATACGGTAATTTTTAACCATTCGTGAACTGTATACACACGGCATTTGGTGGCTGTTCCATTTACCTCCTTCGGAAATTTTGAATTGATTTTGAATTATTTGTATTTGAACGAGATATTTTAAAACAAAGATATGGATGTTAACATGAAAAACATAGTTATCAATGTATACGTAGGAGAACAAGGTTAGTGCACTTTGTTATTCATGGCCGACACATATCAATGCCAATGGAATGTATGTGCGTAATGGGGATCCCCAAATGTAAATTTTCAAAACAAATGATAAACAAATACTTAGTTACAGAATATTTATTTATAACTGAGGGGGAATTTTTATTTTAAGGACTTTAAAAATACGTTATATGCCGATGTTTTGTTTGTTTACACTCGGTCATCACGGTAATTCACAGCGGGAGTCACATTGGAACAGCCAGATTTGTTGTGTACTGCACTTGCGCTAAATATAGAGTTGTTGAGTATTATCGTGTGTGCCGTTTTATAGACGTCATATTAGAATGGAGTTTCTAATATGACGGCTTATATATCGTCAACCAGTATATGTCGGTATATATCTACCTTTAGCACCTGCGCACTCAAATTATCGATTGGAAAAAAAAAAAACATAATTTAAAAAGTGTCTGTAATGAATAAAAGCCTACAAGGCCGTTTCCGTGAGGTCATACACAGCAACTACACATTATATCACTTTGTTTACATGTATACACAAATATGCGATGAAAACGCACTCATCTGGAGTTTTCCCCGACGAATGTTCCGGCCACCTCCCACGTGAAATTTTGACGACATAAACAACCAATATTCGTATTCATATGTGAAGGGGGCTAAACGGAACAGCCGTTGTGTGGCGGATTCTAAGGTCGCCTAGTGTCTTAAAAATTACCGTATTTGTCATATCAGAAAAGAAATAATTCATGGCAGCCGTAGATTTGTGTACATTTAACCATGGGTTGGGCATTTATATTCGTATTCTATCCCACGCTAGCGCTCGGGAAAATAGAATCGAATATAAATGCCCAACCCATGGTTAAATGAGCACAAATCTACGGCTGCCATGAATTATTTCTTAAATATATTTATTGTATCAATTGCGAATTGTGTTTTTACATATAGAACCCTTTTATCAAGGTTTGTCAAAAACGACAAAAATGTCGCTTTGACGCTGAAGGGTCAAGGAATTTGTAAATAATGGAATGATCTTATCACCCTCTATTGGAGGACAATGTCAATATCCATACAACAAAAAATGTTTATTTTTTTTTATTAATTTCTTCTTCAAATGCACACACGTGAAAATGTAGTAGTTTTAAAAACCATTAATAAAGTAGACTAGAAATCCATCAGAAAAGAACGTACAATTTAGAATTTTTAATTGCACAGTTGTTCAGTATAATAAAACACTTATAGACTTGATATTCGAGTAATAGCACTTGTGTTGTCCTCTCTGTACCAAATGTTGTCCTCGGTGTTGCTTCGGACAATAGTTGCTACCTTGGAGACAATAAAAGTGCTATTACCCTCATACCCAGTCAATAAGTGTATACTATCTTATGGTAGTTATATTTATATCTAACGTAACTTATCTAGCATATCCCCACTAAAGTTGGTGAGTAAAAGCCTCCACTGTGCCGAGGTGTAATCGGTATTGCTTTGTATAATACAGTTTGCTAATTGCTACACTAATGGCGGTGCGTGATATCCACGTGCTACTACAGTTTTCTGTGTTATTATAACTTGTAACAGCTGCTAAAGGGTAAAGTATGTTACTAACTGTGATAACCTGTCAATAAAGTTCTTTCTACTGTTATTATAACTTATAACAGCTGATAAAGGGTAAAGTATGTTACTAACTGTGATAACCTCTGTCAATAAAGTTCTTCCTACTGTTATTATAACTTGTAACAGCTGCTAAAGGGTAAAGTATGTTACTAACTGTGATAACCTCTGTCAATAAAGTTCTTCCTACTGTTATTATAACTTGTAACAGCTGATAAAGGGTAAAGTATGCTACTAACTATGATAACCTCTGTCAATAAAGTTCTTCCTACTGTTATTATAACTTGTAACAGCTGATAAAGGGTAAAGTATGTTACTAACTGTGATAACCTCTGTCAATAAAGTTCTCCCTACTGTTATTATAACTTGTAACAACTGCTAAAGGGCAAAGTTTGTTACTAACTGTGATAACCTCTGTCAATCAAGTTCTTCCTACTGTTACTATAACTTGTAACAGCTGCTAAAGGGTAAAGTATGTTACTAACTGTGATAACCTCTGTCAATAAAGTTCTTCCTACTGTTATTATAACTTGTAACAGCTGCTAAAGGGTAAAGTATGTTACTAACTGTGATAACCTCTGTCAATAAAGTTCTTCCTACTGTTATTATAACTTGTAACAGCTGATAAAGGGTAAAGTATGTTACTAACTGTGATAACCTCTGTCAATAAAGTTCTCCCTACTGTTATTATAACTTGTAACAGCTGCTAAAGGGCAAAGTATGTTACTAACTGTGATAACCTCTGTCAATAAAGTTCTTCCTACTGTTACTATAACTTGTAACAGCTGCTAAAGGGTAAAGTATGTTACTAACTGTGATAACCTCTGTCAATAAAGTTCTCCCTACTGTTACTATAACTTGTAACAGCTGATAAAGGGTAAAGTATGTTACTACTGTGAAAACCTCTGTCAATAAAGTTATCCCTACTTTTACTATAACTTGTAACAGCTGCTAAAGGGTAAAGTATGTTCCTACTGTGATAACCTCTGTCAATAAAGGTCTTCCTACTGTTATTATAACTTGTAACAGCTGATAAAGGGCAAAGTATGTTACTAACTGTGATAACCTCTGTCAATAAAGTTCTTCCTACTGTTACTATAACTTGTAACAGCTGCTAAAGGGTAAAGTATGTTACTACTGTGATAACCTCTGTCAATAAAGTTCTTCCTACTGTTGCTATAACTTGTAACAGCTGCTAAAGGGTAAAGTATGTTACTAACTGTGATAACCTCTGTCAATAAAGTTCTTCCTACTGTTACTATAAATAGTAACAGCTGATAAAGGGTAAAGTATGTTACTAACTGTGATAACCTCTGTCAATAAAGTTCTTCCTACTGTTACTATAACGTGTAACAGCTGATAAAGGGCAAAGCATGTTACTAACTGTGATAACCTCTGTCAATAAAGTTCTTCCTACTATTACTATAACTTTAACAGCTGCTAAAGGGTAAAGTATGTTACTAACTGTGATAACCTCTGTCAATAAAGTTCTTCCTACTGTTATTATAACTTGTAACAGCTGATAAAGGGCAAAGTATGTTACTAACTGTGATAACCTCTGTCAATAAAGTTTTTCCTACTTTTACTATAACATGTAACAGCTGATAAAGGGTAAAGTATGTTACTAACTGTTATAACCTCTGTCAATAAAGTTCTCCCTACTGTTACTATAACTTGTAATAGCTGCTAAAGGGTAAAGTATGTTACTACTGTGATAACCTCTGTCAATAAAGTTCTTCCTATTTTTATTATAACTTGTAACAGCTGCTAAAGGGTAAAGTATGTTACTAACTGTTATAACCTGTCAATAAAGTTCTTCCTACTGGTATTATAACTTGTAACAACTGATAAAGGGTAAAGTATGTTACTAACTGTGATAACCTCTGTCAATAAAGTTCTTCCTACTGTTACTATAACTTGTAACAACTGATAAAGGGTAAAGTATGTTACTACTGTGATAACCTCTGTCAATAAAGTTCTCCCTACTGTTACTATAACTTGTAACAGCTGCTAAAGGCCAAAGTATGTTACTAACTGTGATAACCTCTGTCAATAAAGTTCTCCCTACTGTTACTATAACTTGTAACAGCTGCTAAAGGGTAAAGACTGTTACTAACTGTGATAACCTCTGTCAATAAAGTTCTCCCTACTGTTATTATATCTTGTAACAACTGATAAAGGGTAAAGTATGTTACTAACTGTGATAACCTCTGTCAATAAAGTTTTTCCTATTTTTATTATAACTTGTAACAGCTGCTAAAGGGTAAAGTATGTTACTAACTGTGATAACCTGTCAATAAAGTTCTTCCTACTGGTATTATAACTTGTAACAGCTGATAAAGGGTAAAGTATGTTACTAACTGTGATAACCTCTGTCAATAAAGTTCTTCCTACTGTTAGTATAACTTGTAACAGCTGCTAAAGGGTAAAGTATGTTACTAACTGTGATAACCTCTGTCAATAAAGTTCTCCCTACTGTTATTATAACTTGCAACAGCTGCTAAAGGGTAAAGTATGTTACTAACTGTGATAACCTGTCAATAAAGTTCTTCCTACTGGTATTATAACTTTTAACAGCTGATAAAGGGTAAAGTATGTTACTAACTGTGATAACCTCTGTCAATAAAGGTTTTCCTATTTTTACTATAACTTGTAACAGCTGCTAAAGGGTAAAGTATGTTACTACTGTGATAACCTGTCAATAAAGTTCTCCCTATTGTTACTATAACTTGTAACAGCTGATAAAGGGTAAAGTATGTTACTAACTGTGATAACCTGTCAATAAAGTTCTTCCTACTGGTATTATAACTTTTAACAGCTGATAAAGGGTAAAGTATGTTACTAACTGTGATAACCTCTGTCAATAAAGTTCTTCCTACTGTTAGTATAACTTGTAACAGCTGCTAAAGGGTAAAGTATGTTACTAACTGTGATAACCTCTGTCAATAAAGTTCTCCCTACTGTTATTATAACTTGTAACAGCTGCTAAAGGGTAAAGTATGTTACTAACTGTGATAACCTCTGTCAATAAAGTTCTCCCTACTGTTACTATAACTTGTAACAGCTGATAAAGGGTAAAGTATGTTACTAACTGTGATAACCTCTGTCAATAAAGTTCTCCCTACTGTTACTATAACTTGTAACAGCTGCTAAAGGGTAAAGTATGTTACTAACTGTGATAACCTCTGTCAATAAAGTTCTCCCTACTGTTATTATAACTTGTAACAACTGATAAAGGGTAAAGTATGGTACTACTGTGATAACCTCTGTCAATAAAATTCTCCCTACTGTCACTATAGCTTGTAACAGCTGATAAAGGGTAAAGTATGCTACTAACTGTGATAACCTCTGTCAATAAAGTTCTTCCTACTGTTATTATAACTTGTAACAGCTGATAAAGGGTAAAGTATGTTACTAACTGTGATAACCTCTGTCAATAAAGTTATCCCTACTGTTATTATAACTTGTAACAGCTGCTAAAGGGCAAAGTATGTTACTAACTGTGATAACCTCTGTCAATAAAGTTCTTCCTACTGTTACTATAACTTGTAACAGCTGCTAAAGGGTAAAGTATGTTACTAACTGTGATAACCTCTGTCAATAAAGTTCTTCCTACTGTTATTATAACTTGTAGCAGCTGCTAAAGGGTAAAGTATGTTACTAACTGTGATAACCTCTGTCAATAAAGTTCTTCCTACTGTTATTATAACTTGCAACAGCTGATAAAGGGTAAAGTATGTTACTAACTGTGATAACCTCTGTCAATCAAGTTCTTCCTACTGTTACTATAACTTGTAACAGCTGCTAAAGGGCAAAGTATGTTACTAACTGTGATAACCTCTGTCAATAAAGTTCGTCCTACTGTTACTATAACTTGTAACACCTGATAAAGGGCAAAGTATGCTACTAACTGTGATAACCTCTGTCAATAAAGTTCTTCCTACTGTTACTATAACTTGTAACAGCTGCTAAAGGGCAAAGAATGTTACTAACTGTGATAACCTCTGTCAATAAAGTTCTTCCTACTGTTATTATAGCTTGTAACAGCTGCTAAAGGGTAAAGTATGTTACTAACTGTGATAACCTCTGTCAATAAAGTTCTTCCTACTGTTATTATAACTTGTAACACCTGAAAAAGGGCAAAGTATGCTACTAACTGTGATAACCTCTGCCAATAAAGTTCTTCCTACTGTTACTATAACTTGTAACAGCTCCTAAAGGGTAAAGTATGTTACTAACTGTGATAACCCCTGTCAATAAAGTTCTTCCTACTGTTATTATAACTTGTAACAGCTGATAAAGGGTAAAGTATGTAACTAACTGTGATAACCTCTGTCAATAAAGTTCTCCCTACTGTTATTATAACTTGTAACAGCTGCTAAAGGGCAAAGTATGTTACTAACTGTGATAACCTCTGTCAATAAAGTTCTTCCTACTGTTACTATAACTTGTAACAGCTGCTAAAGGGTAAAGTATGTTACTAACTGTGATAACCTCTGTCAATAAAGTTCTTCCTACTGTTACTATGACTTGTAACAGCTGTTAAAGGGTAAAGTATGTTACTACTGTGATAACCTCTGTCAATAAAGTTCTTCCTACTGTTACTATAACTTGTAACAGCTGATAAAGGGTAAAGTATGCTACTAACTGTGATAACCTCTGTCAATAAAGTTCTTCCTACTGTTATTATAACTTGTAACAGCTGATAAAGGGCAAAGTATGTTACTAACTGTGATAACCTCTGTCAATAAAGTTCTTCCTACTGTTACTATAACTTGCAACAGCTGATAAACGGTAAAGTATGTTACTACTGTGATAATCTCTGTCAATAAAGTTCTCCCTACTGTTACTATAACTTGTAACAGCTGCTAAAGGGCAAAGTATGTTACTGACTGTGATAACCTCTGTCAATAAAGTTCTTCCTACTGTTACTATAATTTGTAACAGCTGCTAAAGGGCAAAGAATGTTACTAACTGTGATAACCTCTGTCAATAAAGTTCTTCCTACTGTTACTATAATTTGTAACAGCTGCTAAAGGGCAAAGTATGTTACTGACTGTGATAACCTCTGTTAATAAAGTTCTCCCTACTGTTACTATAATTTGTAACAGCTGCTAAAGGGCAAAGAATGTTACTAACTGTGATAACCTCTGTCAATAAAGTTCTTCCTACTGTTACTATAACTTGCAACAGCTGATAAACGGTAAAGTATGTTACTAACTGTGATAACCTCTGTCAATAAAGTTCTTCCTACTGTTACTATAACTTGCAACAGCTGATAAACGGTAAAGTATGTTACTAACTGTGATAACCTCTGTTAATAAAGTTCTTCCTACTGTTATTATAACTTGTAACAGCTAATAAAGGGTAAAGTATGTTACTAACTGTGATAACCTCTGTCAATAAAGTTATTCCTACTGTTACTATAACTTGTAACAGCTGATAAGGGGAAAGTATGTTACTACTGTGATAACCTCTGTCAATAAAGTTCTTCCTACTTTTACTATAACTTGTAACAGCTGCTAAAGGGCAAAGTATGTTACTAACTGTGATAACCTCTGTCAATAAAGTTCTTCCTACTGTTACTATAACTTGCAACAGCTGATAAACGGTAAAGTATGTTACTAACTGTGATAACCTCTGTTAATAAAGTTCTTCCTACTGTTATTATAACTTGTAACAGCTAATAAAGGGTAAAGTATGTTACTACTGTGATAACCTCTGTCAATAAAGTTATTCCTACTGTTACTATAACTTGTAACAGCTGATAAGGGGAAAGTATGTTACTACTGTGATAACCTCTGTCAATAAAGTTCTCCTTACTGTTACTATAACTTGTAACAGCTGCTAAAGGGTAATGTATGTTACTAACTGTGATAACCTCTGTCAATCAAGTTCTTCCTACTGTTACTATAACTTGCAACAGCTGATAAACGGTAAAGTATGTTACTACTGTGATAATCTCTGTCAATAAAGTTCTCCCTACTGTTACTATAACTTGTAACAGCTGCTAAAGGGCAAAGTATGTTACTGACTGTGATAACCTCTGTCAATAAAGTTCTTCCCACTGTTACTATAACTTGTAACAGCTGCTAAAGGGCAAAGTATGTTACTAACTGTGATAACCTCTGTCAATAAAGTTCTTCCTACTGTTATTATACCTTGTAACAGCTGCTAAAGGGTAAAGTATGTTACTACTGTGATAACCTCTGTCAATAAAGTTCTTCCTACTGTTATTATATCTTGTAACAGCTGATAAAGGGTAAAGTATGTTACTAACTGTGATAACCTCTATCAATAAAGTTCTTCCTACTGTTATTATAACTTGTAACAGCTAATAAAGGGTAAAGTATGTTACTAACTGTGATAACCTCTGTCAATAAAGTTATTCCTACTGTTACTATAACTTGTAAGAGCTGATAAGGGGAAAGTATGTTACTACTGTGATAACCTCTGTCAATAAAGTTCTCCTTACTGTTACTATAACTTGTAACAGCTGCTAAAAGGTAATGTATGTTACTAACTGTGATAACCTCTGTCAATAAAGTTCTTCCTACTGTTATTATAACTTGTAACAGCTGCTAAAGGGTAAAGTATACTACTAACTGTGATAACCTCTGTCAATAAAGTTCTTCCTACTGTTACTATAACTTGTAACAGCTGATAAAGGGTAAAGTATGTTACTAACTATGATAACCTCTGTCAATAAAGTTCTTCCTACTGTTATTATAACTTTTAACAGCTGATAAAGGGCAAAGTATGTTACTAACTGTGATAACCTGTCAATAAAGTTCTTCCTACTGGTATTATAACTTGTAACAGCTGCTAAAGGGTAAAGTATGTTACTAACTGTGATAACCCCTGTCAATAAAGTTCTCCCTACTGTTACTATAACTTGTAACAGCTGCTAAAGGGTAAAGTATGTTACTAACTGTGATAACCTCTGTCAATAAAGTTCTTCCTATTGTTATTATAACTTGTAACAGCTGCTAAAGGTAGAGTATGTTACTAACTGTGATAACCTGTCAATAAAGTTCTTCCTACTAGTATTATAACTTGCAACAGCTGATAAAGGGTAAAGTATGTTACTAACTGTGATAACCTCTGTCAATAAAGTTCTTCCTACTGTTATTATAACTTGTAACAGCTGATAAAGGATAAAGTATGTTACTACTGTGATAACCTCTGTCAATAAAGTTCTCCCTACTGTTACTATAACTTGTAACAGCTGCTAAAGGGCAAAGTATGTTACTAACTGTGATAACCTCTGTTAATCAAGTTCTTCCTACTGTTACTATAACTTGTAACAGCTGCTAAAAGGCAAAGTATGTTACTAACTGTGATAACCTCTGTCAATAAAGTTCTTCCTATTGTTATTATAACTTGTAACAGCTGCTAAAGGTAGAGTATGTTACTAACTGTGATAACCTCTGTCAATGAAGTTCTCCCTACTGTTATTATAACTTGTAACAGCTGCTAAAGGGCAAAGTATGTTACTAACTGTGATAACCTCTGTCAATGAAGTTCTCCCTACTGCTATTATAACTTGTAACAGCTGCTAAAAGGCAAAGTATGTTACTAACTGTGATAACCTCTGTCAATAAATTTCTTCCTATTGTTATTATAACTTGTAACAGCTGCTAAAGGTAGAGTATGTTACTAACTGTGATAACCTGTCAATAAAGTTCTTCCTACTAGTATTATAACTTGCAACAGCTGATAAAGGATAAAGTTTGTTACTAACTGTGATAACCTCTGTCAATAAAGTTCTTCCTACTGTTATTATAACTTGTAACAGCTGATAAAGGATAAAGTATGTTACTAACTGTGATAACCTCTGTCAATGAAGTTCTCCCTACTGTTATTATAACTTGTAACAGCTGCTAAAGGGCAAAGTATGTTACTAACTGTGATAACCTCTGTCAATCAAGTTCTTCCTACTGTTACTAAAACTTGTAACAGCTGCTAAAGGGAAAAGTATGTTACTAACTGTGATAACCTCTGTCAATAAAGTTCTTCCTACTGTTATTATAACTTGTAACAGCTGCTAAAGGGTAAAGTATGTTACTAACTGTGATAACCTCTGTCAATAAAGTTCTTCCTACTGTTACTATAACTTGTAACACCTGATAAAGGGCAAAGTATGCTACTAACTGTGATAACCTCTGTCAATAAAGTTCTTCCTACTGTTACTATAACTTGTAACAGCTGCTAAAGGGCAAAGTATGTTACTAACTGTGATAACCTCTGTCAATAAAGTTCTTCCTACTGTTATTATTACTTGTAACAGCTGCTAAAGGGTAAAGTATGTTACTAACTGTGATAACCTCTGTCAATAAAGTTCTTCCAACTGTTATTATAACTTGTAACACCTGAAAAAGGGCAAAGTATGCTACTAACTGTGATAACCTCTATCAATAAAGTTCTTCCTACTGTTACTATAACTTGTAACAGCTGCTAAAGGGCAAAGTATGTTACTAACTGTGATAACCTCTGTCAATAAAGTTATTCCTACTGTTATTATAACTTGTAACAGCTGATAAAGGGTAAAGTATGTTACTAACTGTGATAACCTCTGTCAATAAAGTTCTCCCTACTGTTATTATAACTTGTAACAGCTGCTAAAGGGCAAAGTATGTTACTAACTGTGATAACCTCTGTCAATAAAGTTCTTCCTACTGTTACTATAACTTGTAACAGCTGCTAAAGGGTAAAGTATGTTACTAACTGTGATAACCTCTGTCAATAAAGTTCTTCCTACTGTTACTATGACTTGTAACAGCTGTTAACGGGTAAAGTATGTTACTACTGTGATAACCTCTGTCAATAAAGTTCTTCCTACTGTTACTATTACTTGTAACAGCTGCTAAAGGGTAAAGTATGCTACTAACTGTGATAACCTCTGTCAATAAAGTTCTCCCTACTGTTATTATAACTTGTAACAGCTGCTAAAGGGCAAAGTATGTTACTGACTGTGATAACCTCTGTCAATAAAGTTCTTCCTACTGTTACTATAACTTGTAACAGCTGCTAAAGGGCAAAGTATGTTACTAACTGTGAAAACCTCTGTCAATAAAGTTCTTCCTACTGTTATTATAACTTGTAACAGCTAATAAAGGGTAAAATATGTTACTAACTGTGATAACCTCTGTCAATAAAGTTCTTCCTACTGTTACTATAACTTGTAACAGCTGATAAAGGGCAAAGTATGTTACTACTGTGATAACCTCTGTCAATAAAGTTCTCCTTACTGTTACTATAACTTGTAACAGCTGCTAAAGGGTAATGTATGTTACTACTGTGATAACCTCTGTCAATAAAGTTCTTCCTACTGTTATTATAACTTGTAACAGCTGCTAAAGGGTAAAGTATGCTACTAACTGTGATAACCTCTGTCAATAAAGTTCTTCCTACTGTTACTATAACTTGTAACAGCTGATAAAGGGTAAAGTATGTTACTAACTGAGATAACCTCTGTCAATAAAGTTCTTCCTACTGTTATTATAACTTGTAACAGCTGCTAAAGGTAGAGTATGTTACTAACTGTGATAACCTGTCAATAAAGTTCTTCCTACTAGTATTATAACTTGTAACAGCTGATAAAGGGTAAAGTATGTTACTAACTGTGATAACCTCTGTCAATAAAGTTCTTCCTACTGTTATTATAACTTGTAACAGCTGATAAAGGATAAAGTATGTTACTACTGTGATAACCTCTGTCAATAAAGTTCTCCCTACTGTTACTATAACTTGTAACAGCTGCTAAAGGGCAAAGTATGTTACTAACTGTGATAACCTCTGTCAATAAAGTTCTTCCTACTGTTATTATAACTTGCAACAGCTGATAAAGGTAAAGTATGTTACTAACAATGATAACCTCTGTCAATAAAGTTCTTCCTACTGTTATTATAACTTATAACAGCTGATAAAGGGTAAAGTATGTTACTACTGTGATAACCTCTGTCAATAAAGTTCTTCCTACTGTTACTATAACTTGTAACAGCTGCTAAAGGCCAAAGTATGTTACTAACTGTGATAACCTCTGTCAATAAAGTTCTCCCTACTGTTACTATAACTTGTAACAGCTGCTAAAGGGTAAAGTATGTTACTACTGTGATAACCTCTGTCAATAAAGTTCTCCTACTGTTACTATAACTTGTAACAGCTGCTAAAGGGTAAAGTATGTTACTAACTGTGATAACCTCTGTCAATAAAGTTCTTCCTACTGTTACTATAACTTGTATCAGCTGCTAAAGGGTAAAGTATGTTACTGACTGTGATAACCTGTCAATAAAGTTCTTCCTACTAGTATTATAACTTGCAACAGCTGATAAAGGATAAAGTTTGTTACTAACTGTGATAACCTCTGTCAATAAAGTTCTTCCTACTGTTATTATAACTTGTAACAGCTGATAAAGGATAAAGTATGTTACTAACTGTGATAACCTCTGTCAATGAAGTTCTCCCTACTGTTATTATAACTTGTAACAGCTGCTAAAGGGCAAAGTATGTTACTAACTGTGATAACCTCTGTCAATCAAGTTCTTCCTACTGTTACTATAACTTGTAACAGCTGCTAAAGGGAAAAGTATGTTACTAACTGTGATAACCTCTGTCAATAAAGTTCTTCCTACTGTTATTATAACTTGTAACAGCTGCTAAAGGGTAAAGTATGTTACTAACTGTGATAACCTCTGTCAATAAAGTTCTTCCTACTGTTACTATAACTTGTAACACCTGATAAAGGGCAAAGTATGCTACTAACTGTGATAACCTCTGTCAATAAAGTTCTTCCTACTGTTACTATAACTTGTAACAGCTGCTAAAGGGCAAAGTATGTTACTAACTGTGATAACCTCTGTCAATAAAGTTCTTCCTACTGTTATTATAACTTGTAACAGCTGCTGAAGGGTAAAGTATGTTACTAACTGTGATAACCTCTGTCAATAAAGTTCTTCCAACTGTTATTATAACTTGTAACACCTGAAAAAGGGCAAAGTATGCTACTAACTGTGATAACCTCTATCAATAAAGTTCTTCCTACTGTTACTATAACTTGTAACAGCTGCTAAAGGGCAAAGTATGTTACTAACTGTGATAACCTCTGTCAATAAAGTTATTCCTACTGTTATTATAACTTGTAACAGCTGATAAAGGGTAAAGTATGTTACTAACTGTGATAACCTCTGTCAATAAAGTTCTCCCTACTGTTATTATAACTTGTAACAGCTGCTAAAGGGCAAAGTATGTTACTAACTGTGATAACCTCTGTCAATAAAGTTCTTCCTACTGTTACTATAACTTGTAACAGCTGCTAAAGGGTAAAGTATGTTACTAACTGTGATAACCTCTGTCAATAAAGTTCTTCCTACTGTTACTATGACTTGTAACAGCTGTTAACGGGTAAAGTATGTTACTACTGTGATAACCTCTGTCAATAAAGTTCTTCCTACTGTTACTATTACTTGTAACAGCTGCTAAAGGGTAAAGTATGCTACTAACTGTGATAACCTCTGTCAATAAAGTTCTCCCTACTGTTATTATAACTTGTAACAGCTGCTAAAGGGCAAAGTATGTTACTGACTGTGATAACCTCTGTCAATAAAGTTCTTCCTACTGTTACTATAACTTGTAACAGCTGCTAAAGGGCAAAGTATGTTACTAACTGTGAAAACCTCTGTCAATAAAGTTCTTCCTACTGTTATTATAACTTGTAACAGCTAATAAAGGGTAAAATATGTTACTAACTGTGATAACCTCTGTCAATAAAGTTCTTCCTACTGTTACTATAACTTGTAACAGCTGATAAAGGGCAAAGTATGTTACTACTGTGATAACCTCTGTCAATAAAGTTCTCCTTACTGTTACTATAACTTGTAACAGCTGCTAAAGGGTAATGTATGTTACTACTGTGATAACCTCTGTCAATAAAGTTCTTCCTACTGTTATTTTAACTTGTAACAGCTGCTAAAGGGTAAAGTATGCTACTAACTGTGATAACCTCTGTCAATAAAGTTCTTCCTACTGTTACTATAACTTGTAACAGCTGATAAAGGGTAAAGTATGTTACTAACTGAGATAACCTCTGTCAATAAAGTTCTTCCTACTGTTATTATAACTTGTAACAGCTGCTAAAGGTAGAGTATGTTACTAACTGTGATAACCTGTCAATAAAGTTCTTCCTACTAGTATTATAACTTGTAACAGCTGATAAAGGGTAAAGTATGTTACTAACTGTGATAACCTCTGTCAATAAAGTTCTTCCTACTGTTACTATAACTTGTAACAGCTGATAAAGGATAAAGTATGTTACTACTGTGATAACCTCTGTCAATAAAGTTCTCCCTACTGTTACTATAACTTGTAACAGCTGCTAAAGGGCAAAGTATGTTACTAACTGTGATAACCTCTGTCAATAAAGTTCTTCCTACTGTTATTATAACTTGCAACAGCTGATAAAGGGTAAAGTATGTTACTAACTATGATAACCTCTGTCAATAAAGTTCTTCCTACTGTTATTATAACTTATAACAGCTGATAAAGGGTAAAGTATGTTACTAACTGTGATAACCTCTGTCAATAAAGTTCTTCCTACTGTTACTATAACTTGTATCAGCTGATAAAGGGTAAAGTATGTTATTACTGTGATAACCTCTGTCAATAAAGTTCTTCCTACTGTTACTATAACTTGTAACAGCTGCTAAAGGCCAAAGTATGTTACTAACTGTGATAACCTCTGTCAATAAAGTTCTCCCTACTGTTACTATAACTTGTAACAGCTGCTAAAGGGTAAAGTATGTTACTACTGTGATAACCTCTGTCAATAAAGTTCTCCTACTGTTACTATAACTTGTAACAGCTGCTAAAGGGTAAAGTATGTTACTAACTGTGATAACCTTTGTCAATAAAGTTCTTCCTACTGTTACTATAACTTGTATCAGCTGCTAAAGGGTAAAGTATGTTACTGACTGTGATAACCTCTGTCAATAAAGTTCTCCCTACTGTTACTATAACTTGTAACAGCTGCTAAAGGGTAAAGTATGTTACTAACTGTGATAACCTGTCAATAAAGTTCTTCCTACTGGTATTATAACTTGTAACAGCTGATAAAGGGTAAAGTATGTTACTAACTGTGATAATCTCTGTCAATAAAGTTCTTCCTACTGTTACTATAACTTGTAACAGCTGATAAAGGGTAAAGTATGTTACTACTGTGATAACCTCTGTCAATAAAGTTCTTCCTACTGTTACTATAACTTGTAACAGCTGCTAAAGGGTAAAGTATACTACTAACTGTGATAACCTCTGTCAATAACGTTCTTCCTACTGTTACTATAACTTGTAACAGCTGCTAAAGGGCAAAGTATGTTACTAACTGTGATAACCTCTGTCAATAAAGTTCTTTCTACTGTTATTATAACTTGTAACAGCTGATAAAGGGTAAAGTATGTTACTACTGTGATAACCTCTGTCAATAAAGTTCTTCCTACTGTTACTATAACTTGTAACAGCTGATAAAGGGTAAAGTATGTTACTAACTGTGATAACCTCTGTTAATAAAGTTCTTCCTACTGGTACTATAACTTGTAACAGCTTCTAAAGGGTAAAGTATGTTACTAACTGTGATAACCTCTGTCAATAAAGTTCTCCTTACTGTTACTATAACTTGTAACAGCTGCTAAAGGGTAAGGTATGTTACTACTGTGATAACCTCTGTCAATAAAGTTCTTCCTACTGGTATTATAACTTGTAACAGTTGATAAAGGGCAAAGTATGTTACTAACTGTGATAACCTCTGTCAATAAAGTTCTCCCTACTGTTACTATAACATGTAACAGCTGCTAAAGGGTAAAGTATGTTACTAAATGTGATAACCTCTGTCAATAAAGTTCTTCCTACTGTTACTATAACTTGTATCAGCTGCTAAAGGGTAAAGTATGTTACTGACTGTGATAACCTCTGTCAATAAAGTTCTCCCTACTGTTACTATAACTTGTAACAGCTGCTAAAGGGTAAAGTATGTTACTAACTGTGATAACCTGTCAATAAAGTTCTTCCTACTGGTATTATAACTTGTAACAGCTGATAAAAGGTAAAGTATGTTACTAACTGTGATAATCTCTGTCAATAAAGTTCTTCCTACTGTTACTATAACTTGTAACAGCTGATAAAGGGTAAAGTATGTTACTACTGTGATAACCTCTGTCAATAAAGTTCTTCCTACTGTTACTATAACTTGTAACAGCTGCTAAAGGGTAAAGTATACTACTAACTGTGATAACCTCTGTCAATAAAGTTCTTCCTACTGTTACTATAACTTGTAACAGCTGCTAAAGGGCAAAGTATGTTACTAACTGTGATAACCTCTGTCAATAAAGTTCTTTCTACTGTTATTATAACTTGTAACAGCTGATAAAGGGTAAAGTATGTTACTACTGTGATAACCTCTGTCAATAAAGTTCTTCCTACTGTTACTATAACTTGTAACAGCTGATAAAGGGTAAAGTATGTTACTAACTGTGATAACCTCTGTTAATAAAGTTCTTCCTACTGGTACTATAACTTGTAACAGCTTCTAAAGGGTAAAGTATGTTACTAACTGTGATAACCTCTGTCAATAAAGTTCTCCTTACTGTTACTATAACTTGTAACAGCTGCTAAAGGGTAAAGTATGTTACTACTGTGATAACCTCTGTCAATAAAGTTCTTCCTACTGGTATTATAACTTGTAACAGTTGATAAAGGGCAAAGTATGTTACTAACTGTGATAACCTCTGTCAATAAAGTTCTCCCTACTGTTACTATAACTTGTAACAGCTGCTAAAGGGTAAAGTATGTTACTACTGTGATAACCTCTGTCAATAAAGTTCTTCCTACTGTTACTATAACTTGTAACAGCTGATAAAGGATAAAGTATGTTACTAACTGTGATAACCTCTGTCAATAAAGTTCTTCCTACTGGTACTATAACTTGTAACAGCTGCTAAAGGGTAAAGTATGTTACTACTGTGATAACCTCTGTCAATAAAGTTCTCCTTACTGTTACTATAACTTGTAACAGCTGCTAAAGGGTAAAGTATGTTACTACTGTGATAACCTCTGTCAATAAAGTTCTTCCTACTGTTACTATAACTTGTAACAGCTGCTAAAGGGTAAAGTATGTTACTACTGTGATAACCTCTGTCAATAAAGTTCTTCCTACTGTTACTATAACTTGTAACAGCTGATAAAGGATAAAGTATGTTACTAACTGTGATAACCTCTGTCAATAAAGTTCTTCCTACTGGTACTATAACTTGTAACAGCTGATAAAGGGCAAAGTATGTTACTAACTGTGATAACCTCTGTCAATAAAGTTCTTCCTACTGTTACTATAACTTGTAACAGCTGCTAAAGGGTAAAGTATGTTACTAACTGTGATAACCTCTGTCAATAAAGTTCTCCCTACTGTTACTATAACTTGTAACAGCTGCTAAAGGGCAAAGTATGTTACTAACTGTGATAACCTCTGTCAATAAAGTTCTTTCTACTGTTATTATAACTTGTAACAGCTGATAAAGGGTAAAGTATGTTACTACTGTGATAACCTCTGTCAATAAAGTTCTTCCTACTGTTACTATAACTTGTAACAGCTGCTAAAGGGTAAAGTATGTTACTAACTGTGATAACCTCTGTCAATAAAGTTCTCCTTACTGTTACTATAGCTTGTAACAGCTGATAAGGGGAGAGTATGTTACTACTGTGATAACCTCTGTCAATAAAGTTCTTCCTACTGTTACTATAACTTGTAACAGCTGATAAAGGGTAAAGTATGTTACTAACTGTGATAACCTCTGTCAATAAAGTTCTTCCTACTGGTAGTATAACTTGTAACAGCTGATAAAGGGTAAAGTATGTTACTAACTGTGATAACCTCTGTCAATAAAGTTCTTCCTACTGGTACTATAACTTGTAACAGCTGCTAAAGGGTAAAGTATGTTACTACTGTGATAACCTCTGTCAATAAAGTTCTTCCTACTGTTACTATAACTTGTAACAGCTGCTAAAGGGTAAAGTATGTTACTACTGTGATAACCTCTGTCAATAAAGTTCTCCCTACTGTTACTATAACTTGTAACAGCTGCTAAAGGGCAAAGTATGTTACTAACTGTGATAACCTCTGTCAATAAAGTTCTTTCTACTGTTATTATAACTTGTAACAGCTGATAAAGGGTAAAGTATGTTACTACTGTGATAACCTCTGTCAATAAAGTTCTTCCTACTGTTACTATAACTTGTAACAGCTGCTAAAGGGTAAAGTATGTTACTAACTGTGATAACCTCTGTCAATAAAGTTCTTCCTACTGTTACTATAACTTGTAACAGCTGATAAAGGGTAAAGTATGTTACTAACTGTGATAACCTCTGTCAATAAAGTTCTTCCTACTGTTACTATAACTTGTAACAGCTGCTAAAGGGTAAAGTATGTTACTAACTGTGATAACCTCTGTCAATAAAGTTCTTCCTACTGTTACTATAACTTGTAACAGCTGCTAAAGGGTAAAGTATGTTACTAACTGTGATAACCTCTGTCAATAAAGTTCTTCCTACTGTTATTATAACTTGTAACAGCTGATAAAGGGTAAAGTATGTTACTACTGTGATAACCTCTGTCAATAAAGTTCTCCTTACTGTTACTATAACTTGTAACAGCTGCTAAAGGGTAAGGTATGTTACTAACTGTGATAACCTCTGTCAATAAAGTTCTTCCTACTGGTACTATAACTTGTAACAGCTGATAAAGGGTAAAGTATGTTACTGACTGTGATAACCTCTGTCAATAAAGTTCTTCCTACTGTTACTATAACTTGTAACAGCTGCTAAAGGGCAAAGTATGTTACTAACTGTGATAACCTCTGTCAATGAAGTTCTTTCTACTGTTATTATAACTTGTAACAGCTGATAAAGGGTAAAGTATGTTACTACTGTGATAACCTCTGTCAATAAAGTTCTTCCTACTGGTACTATAACTTGTAACAGCTGATAAAGGGTAAAGTATGTTACTAACTGTGATAACCTCTGTCAATAAAGTTCTTCCTACTGTTACTATAACTTGTAACAGCTGCTAAAGGGTAAAGTATGTTACTAACTGTGATAACCTCTGTCAATAAAGTTCTTCCTACTGTTATTATAACTTGTAACAGCTGATAAAGGGTAAAGTATGTTACTACTGTGATAACCTCTGTCAATAAAGTTCTCCTTACTGTTACTATAACTTGTAACAGCTGCTAAAGGGTAAGGTATGTTACTAACTGTGATAACCTCTGTCAATAAAGTTCTTCCTACTGGTACTATAACTTGTAACAGCTGCTAAAGGGTAAAGTATGTTACTAACTGTGATAACCTCTGTCAATAAAGTTCTTCCTACTGTTACTATAACTTGTAACAGCTGCTAAAGGGCAAAGTATGTTACTAACTGTGATAACCTCTGTCAATGAAGTTCTTTCTACTGTTATTATAACTTGTAACAGCTGATAAAGGGTAAAGTATGTTACTACTGTGATAACCTCTGTCAATAAAGTTCTTCCAACTGGTACTATAACTTGTAACAGCTGATAAAGGGTAAAGTATGTTACTAACTGTGATAACCTCTGTCAATAAAGTTCTTCCTACTGTTACTATAACTTGTAACAGCTGCTAAAGGGTAAAGTATGTTACTAACTGTGATAACCTCTGTCAATAAAGTTCTTCCTACTGTTACTATAACTTGTAACAGCTGCTAAAGGGTAAAGTATGTTACTAACTGTGATAACCTCTGTCAATAAAGTTCTTCCTACTGTTATTATAACTTGTAACAGCTGATAAAGGGTAAAGTATGTTACTACTGTGATAACCTCTGTCAATAAAGTTCTCCTTACTGTTACTATAACTTGTAACAGCTGCTAAAGGGTAAAGTATGTTACTAACTGTGATAACCTCTGTCAATAAAGTTCTTCCTACTGGTACTATAACTTGTAACAGCTGCTAAAGGGCAAAGTATGTTACTAACTGTGATAACCTCTGTCAATGAAGTTCTTTCTACTGTTATTATAACTTGTAACAGCTGATAAAGGGTAAAGTATGTTACTACTGTGATAACCTCTGTCAATAAAGTTCTTCCTACTGTTACTATAACTTGTAACAGCTGCTAAAGGGTAAAGTATGTTACTAACTGTGATAACCTCTGTCAATAAAGTTCTTCCTACTGTTATTATAACTTGTAACAGCTGATAAAGGGTAAAGTATGTTACTACTGTGATAACCTCTGTCAATAAAGTTCTCCTTACTGTTACTATAACTTGTAACAGCTGCTAAAGGGTAAGGTATGTTACTAACTGTGATAACCTCTGTCAATAAAGTTCTTCCTACTGGTACTATAACTTGTAACAGCTGATAAAGGGTAAAGTATGTTACTAACTGTGATAACCTCTGTCAATAAAGTTCTTCCTACTGTTACTATAACTTGTAACAGCTGCTAAAGGGCAAAGTATGTTACTAACTGTGATAACCTCTGTCAATGAAGTTCTTTCTACTGTTATTATAACTTGTAACAGCTGATAAAGGGTAAAGTATGTTACTACTGTGATAACCTCTGTCAATAAAGTTCTCCTTACTGTTACTATAACTTGTAACAGCTGCTAAAGGGTAAGGTATGTTACTAACTGTGATAACCTCTGTCAATAAAGTTCTTCCTACTGGTACTATAACTTGTAACAGCTGATAAAGGGTAAAGTATGTTACTAACTGTGATAACCTCTGTCAATAAAGTTCTTCCTACTGTTACTATAACTTGTAACAGCTGCTAAAGGGCAAAGTATGTTACTAACTGTGATAACCTCTGTCAATGAAGTTCTTTCTACTGTTATTATAACTTGTAACAGCTGATAAAGGGTAAAGTATGTTACTACTGTGATAACCTCTGTCAATAAAGTTCTTCCTACTGGTACTATAACTTGTAACAGCTGATAAAGGGTAAAGTATGTTACTAACTGTGATAACCTCTGTCAATAAAGTTCTTCCTACTGTTACTATAACTTGTAACAGCTGCTAAAGGGTAAAGTATGTTACTAACTGTGATAACCTCTGTCAATAAAGTTCTTCCTACTGTTATTATAACTTGTAACAGCTGATAAAGGGTAAAGTATGTTACTACTGTGATAACCTCTGTCAATAAAGTTCTCCTTACTGTTACTATAACTTGTAACAGCTGCTAAAGGGTAAGGTATGTTACTAACTGTGATAACCTCTGTCAATAAAGTTCTTCCTACTGGTACTATAACTTGTAACAGCTGCTAAAGGGTAAAGTATGTTACTAACTGTGATAACCTCTGTCAATAAAGTTCTTCCTACTGTTACTATAACTTGTAACAGCTGCTAAAGGGCAAAGTATGTTACTAACTGTGATAACCTCTGTCAATGAAGTTCTTTCTACTGTTATTATAACTTGTAACAGCTGATAAAGGGTAAAGTATGTTACTACTGTGATAACCTCTGTCAATAAAGTTCTTCCTACTGGTACTATAACTTGTAACAGCTGATAAAGGGTAAAGTATGTTACTAACTGTGATAACCTCTGTCAATAAAGTTCTTCCTACTGTTACTATAACTTGTAACAGCTGCTAAAGGGTAAAGTATGTTACTAACTGTGATAACCTCTGTCAATAAAGTTCTTCCTACTGTTACTATAACTTGTAACAGCTGCTAAAGGGTAAAGTATGTTACTAACTGTGATAACCTCTGTCAATAAAGTTCTTCCTACTGTTATTATAACTTGTAACAGCTGATAAAGGGTAAAGTATGTTACTACTGTGATAACCTCTGTCAATAAAGTTCTCCTTACTGTTACTATAACTTGTAACAGCTGCTAAAGGGTAAGGTATGTTACTAACTGTGATAACCTCTGTCAATAAAGTTCTTCCTACTGGTACTATAACTTGTAACAGCTGATAAAGGGTAAAGTATGTTACTAACTGTGATAACCTCTGTCAATAAAGTTCTTCCTACTGTTACTATAACTTGTAACAGCTGCTAAAGGGCAAAGTATGTTACTAACTGTGATAACCTCTGTCAATGAAGTTCTTTCTACTGTTATTATAACTTGTAACAGCTGATAAAGGGTAAAGTATGTTACTACTGTGATAACCTCTGTCAATAAAGTTCTTCCTACTGGTACTATAACTTGTAACAGCTGATAAAGGGTAAAGTATGTTACTAACTGTGATAACCTCTGTCAATAAAGTTCTTCCTACTGTTACTATAACTTGTAACAGCTGCTAAAGGGTAAAGTATGTTACTAACTGTGATAACCTCTGTCAATAAAGTTCTTCCTACTGTTATTATAACTTGTAACAGCTGATAAAGGGTAAAGTATGTTACTACTGTGATAACCTCTGTCAATAAAGTTCTCCTTACTGTTACTATAACTTGTAACAGCTGCTAAAGGGTAAGGTATGTTACTAACTGTGATAACCTCTGTCAATAAAGTTCTTCCTACTGGTACTATAACTTGTAACAGCTGATAAAGGGTAAAGTATGTTACTAACTGTGATAACCTCTGTCAATAAAGTTCTTCCTACTGTTACTATAACTTGCAACAGCTGCTAAAGGGCAAAGTATGTTACTAACTGTGATAACCTCTGTCAATGAAGTTCTTTCTACTGTTATTATAACTTGTAACAGCTGATAAAGGGTAAAGTATGTTACTACTGTGATAACCTCTGTCAATAAAGTTCTTCCTACTGGTACTATAACTTGTAACAGCTGATAAAGGGTAAAGTATGTTACTAACTGTGATAACCTCTGTCAATAAAGTTCTTCCTACTGTTACTATAACTTGTAACAGCTGCTAAAGGGCAAAGTATGTTACTAACTGTGATAACCTCTGTCAATAAAGTTCTTCCTACTGTTACTATAACGTGTAACAGCTGATAAACGGCAAAGCATGTTACTACTGTGATAACCTCTGTCAATGAAGTTCTTTCTACTGTTATTATAACTTGTAACAGCTGATAAAGGGTAAAGTATGTTACTACTGTGATAACCTCTGTCAATAAAGTTCTTCCTACTGTTACTATAACTTGTAACAGCTGCTAAAGGGTAAAGTATGTTACTACTGTGATAACCTCTGTCAATAAAGTTATTCCTACTGTTACTATAACTTGTAACAGCTGACAAAGGGTAAAGTATGTTACTAACTGTGATAACCTCTGTCAATAAAGTTCTTCCTACTGTTATTATAACTTGTAACAGCTGCTAAACGGTAAAATATGTTACTAACTGAGATAACCTCTGTCAATAAAGTTCTTCCTACTGTTATTATAACTTGTAACAGCTGCTAAAGGTAGAGTATGTTACTAACTGTGATAACCTGTCAATAAAGTTCTTCCTACTAGTATTATAACTTGTAACAGCTGATAAAGGGTAAAGTATGTTACTAACTGTGATAACCTCTGTCAATAAAGTTCTTCCTACTGTTATTATAACTTGTAACAGCTGATAAAGGATAAAGTATGTTACTACTGTGATAACCTCTGTCAATAAAGTTCTCCCTACTGTTACTATAACTTGTAACAGCTGCTAAAGGGCAAAGTATGTTACTAACTGTGATAACCTCTGTCAATAAAGTTCTTCCTACTGTTATTATAACTTGCAACAGCTGATAAAGGGTAAAGTATGTTACTAACTATGATAACCTCTGTCAATAAAGTTCTTCCTACTGTTATTATAACTTATAACAGCTGATAAAGGGTAAAGTATGTTACTAACTGTGATAACCTCTGTCAATAAAGTTCTTCCTACTGTTACTATAACTTGTATCAGCTGATAAAGGGTAAAGTATGTTATTACTGTGATAACCTCTGTCAATAAAGTTCTTCCTACTGTTACTATAACTTGTAACAGCTGCTAAAGGCCAAAGTATGTTACTAACTGTGATAACCTCTGTCAATAAAGTTCTCCCTACTCTTACTATAACTTGTAACAGCTGCTAAAGGGTAAAGTATGTTACTACTGTGATAACCTCTGTCAATAAAGTTCTCCTACTGTTACTATAACTTGTAACAGCTGCTAAAGGGTAAAGTATGTTACTAACTGTGATAACCTTTGTCAATAAAGTTCTTCCTACTGTTACTATAACTTGTATCAGCTGCTAAAGGGTAAAGTATGTTACTGACTGTGATAACCTCTGTCAATAAAGTTCTCCCTACTGTTACTATAACTTGTAACAGCTGCTAAAGGGTAAAGTATGTTACTAACTGTGATAACCTGTCAATAAAGTTCTTCCTACTGGTATTATAACTTGTAACAGCTGATAAAGGGTAAAGTATGTTACTAACTGTGATAATCTCTGTCAATAAAGTTCTTCCTACTGTTACTATAACTTGTAACAGCTGATAAAGGGTAAAGTATGTTACTACTGTGATAACCTCTGTCAATAAAGTTCTTCCTACTGTTACTATAACTTGTAACAGCTGCTAAAGGGTAAAGTATACTACTAACTGTGATAACCTCTGTCAATAAAGTTCTTCCTACTGTTACTATAACTTGTAACAGCTGCTAAAGGGCAAAGTATGTTACTAACTGTGATAACCTCTGTCAATAAAGTTCTTTCTACTGTTATTATAACTTGTAACAGCTGATAAAGGGTAAAGTATGTTACTACTGTGATAACCTCTGTCAATAAAGTTCTTCCTACTGTTACTATAACTTGTAACAGCTGATAAAGGGTAAAGTATGTTACTAACTGTGATAACCTCTGTTAATAAAGTTCTTCCTACTGGTACTATAACTTGTAACAGCTTCTAAAGGGTAAAGTATGTTACTAACTGTGATAACCTCTGTCAATAAAGTTCTCCTTACTGTTACTATAACTTGTAACAGCTGCTAAAGGGTAAGGTATGTTACTACTGTGATAACCTCTGTCAATAAAGTTCTTCCTACTGGTATTATAACTTGTAACAGTTGATAAAGGGCAAAGTATGTTACTAACTGTGATAACCTCTGTCAATAAAGTTCTCCCTACTGTTACTATAACATGTAACAGCTGCTAAAGGGTAAAGTATGTTACTAAATGTGATAACCTCTGTCAATAAAGTTCTTCCTACTGTTACTATAACTTGTATCAGCTGCTAAAGGGTAAAGTATGTTACTGACTGTGATAACCTCTGTCAATAAAGTTCTCCCTACTGTTACTATAACTTGTAACAGCTGCTAAAGGGTAAAGTATGTTACTAACTGTGATAACCTGTCAATAAAGTTCTTCCTACTGGTATTATAACTTGTAACAGCTGATAAAGGGTAAAGTATGTTACTAACTGTGATAATCTCTGTCAATAAAGTTCTTCCTACTGTTACTATAACTTGTAACAGCTGATAAAGGGTAAAGTATGTTACTACTGTGATAACCTCTGTCAATAAAGTTCTTCCTACTGTTACTATAACTTGTAACAGCTGCTAAAGGGTAAAGTATACTACTAACTGTGATAACCTCTGTCAATAAAGTTCTTCCTACTGTTACTATAACTTGTAACAGCTGCTAAAGGGCAAAGTATGTTACTAACTGTGATAACCTCTGTCAATAAAGTCCTTTCTACTGTTATTATAACTTGTAACAGCTGATAAAGGGTAAAGTATGTTACTACTGTGATAACCTCTGTCAATAAAGTTCTTCCTACTGTTACTATAACTTGTAACAGCTGATAAAGGGTAAAGTATGTTACTAACTGTGATAACCTCTGTTAATAAAGTTCTTCCTACTGGTACTATAACTTGTAACAGCTTCTAAAGGGTAAAGTATGTTACTAACTGTGATAACCTCTGTCAATAAAGTTCTCCTTACTGTTACTATAACTTGTAACAGCTGCTAAAGGGTAAAGTATGTTACTACTGTGATAACCTCTGTCAATACAGTTCTTCCTACTGGTATTATAACTTGTAACAGTTGATAAAGGGCAAAGTATGTTACTAACTGTGATAACCTCTGTCAATAAAGTTCTCCCTACTGTTACTATAACTTGTAACAGCTGCTAAAGGGTAAAGTATGTTACTACTGTGATAACCTCTGTCAATAAAGTTCTTCCTACTGTTACTATAACTTGTAACAGCTGATAAAGGATAAAGTATGTTACTAACTGTGATAACCTCTGTCAATAAAGTTCTTCCTACTGGTACTATAACTTGTAACAGCTGCTAAAGGGTAAAGTATGTTACTACTGTGATAACCTCTGTCAATAAAGTTCTCCTTACTGTTACTATAACTTGTAACAGCTGCTAAAGGGTAAAGTATGTTACTACTGTGATAACCTCTGTCAATAAAGTTCTTCCTACTGTTACTATAACTTGTAACAGCTGCTAAAGGGTAAAGTATGTTACTACTGTGATAACCTCTGTCAATAAAGTTCTTCCTACTGTTACTATAACTTGTAACAGCTGATAAAGGATAAAGTATGTTACTAACTGTGATAACCTCTGTCAATAAAGTTCTTCCTACTGGTACTATAACTTGTAACAGCTGATAAAGGGCAAAGTATGTTACTAACTGTGATAACCTCTGTCAATAAAGTTCTTCCTACTGTTACTATAACTTGTAACAGCTGCTAAAGGGTAAAGTATGTTACTAACTGTGATAACCTCTGTCAATAAAGTCCTTTCTACTGTTATTATAACTTGTAACAGCTGATAAAGGGTAAAGTATGTTACTACTGTGATAACCTCTGTCAATAAAGTTCTTCCTACTGTTACTATAACTTGTAACAGCTGATAAAGGGTAAAGTATGTTACTAACTGTGATAACCTCTGTTAATAAAGTTCTTCCTACTGGTACTATAACTTGTAACAGCTTCTAAAGGGTAAAGTATGTTACTAACTGTGATAACCTCTGTCAATAAAGTTCTCCTTACTGTTACTATAACTTGTAACAGCTGCTAAAGGGTAAAGTATGTTACTACTGTGATAACCTCTGTCAATACAGTTCTTCCTACTGGTATTATAACTTGTAACAGTTGATAAAGGGCAAAGTATGTTACTAACTGTGATAACCTCTGTCAATAAAGTTCTCCCTACTGTTACTATAACTTGTAACAGCTGCTAAAGGGTAAAGTATGTTACTACTGTGATAACCTCTGTCAATAAAGTTCTTCCTACTGTTACTATAACTTGTAACAGCTGATAAAGGATAAAGTATGTTACTAACTGTGATAACCTCTGTCAATAAAGTTCTTCCTACTGGTACTATAACTTGTAACAGCTGCTAAAGGGTAAAGTATGTTACTACTGTGATAACCTCTGTCAATAAAGTTCTCCTTACTGTTACTATAACTTGTAACAGCTGCTAAAGGGTAAAGTATGTTACTACTGTGATAACCTCTGTCAATAAAGTTCTTCCTACTGTTACTATAACTTGTAACAGCTGCTAAAGGGTAAAGTATGTTACTACTGTGATAACCTCTGTCAATAAAGTTCTTCCTACTGTTACTATAACTTGTAACAGCTGATAAAGGATAAAGTATGTTACTAACTGTGATAACCTCTGTCAATAAAGTTCTTCCTACTGGTACTATAACTTGTAACAGCTGATAAAGGGCAAAGTATGTTACTAACTGTGATAACCTCTGTCAATAAAGTTCTTCCTACTGTTACTATAACTTGTAACAGCTGCTAAAGGGTAAAGTATGTTACTAACTGTGATAACCTCTGTCAATAAAGTTCTCCCTACTGTTACTATAACTTGTAACAGCTACTAAAGGGCAAAGTATGTTACTAACTGTGATAACCTCTGTCAATAAAGTTCTTTCTACTGTTATTATAACTTGTAACAGCTGATAAAGGGTAAAGTATGTTACTACTGTGATAACCTCTGTCAATAAAGTTCTTCCTACTGTTACTATAACTTGTAACAGCTGCTAAAGGGTAAAGTATGTTACTAACTGTGATAACCTCTGTCAATAAAGTTCTCCTTACTGTTACTATAGCTTGTAACAGCTGATAAGGGGAGAGTATGTTACTACTGTGATAACCTCTGTCAATAAAGTTCTTCCTACTGTTACTATAACTTGTAACAGCTGATAAAGGGTAAAGTATGTTACTAACTGTGATAACCTCTGTCAATAAAGTTCTTCCTACTGGTAGTATAACTTGTAACAGCTGATAAAGGGTAAAGTATGTTACTAACTGTGATAACCTCTGTCAATAAAGTTCTTCCTACTGGTACTATAACTTGTAACAGCTGCTAAAGGGTAAAGTATGTTACTACTGTGATAACCTCTGTCAATAAAGTTCTTCCTACTGTTACTATAACTTGTAACAGCTGCTAAAGGGTAAAGTATGTTACTACTGTGATAACCTCTGTCAATAAAGTTCTCCCTACTGTTACTATAACTTGTAACAGCTGCTAAAGGGCAAAGTATGTTACTAACTGTGATAACCTCTGTCAATAAAGTTCTTTCTACTGTTATTATAACTTGTAACAGCTGATAAAGGGTAAAGTATGTTACTACTGTGATAACCTCTGTCAATAAAGTTCTTCCTACTGTTACTATAACTTGTAACAGCTGCTAAAGGGTAAAGTATGTTACTAACTGTGATAACCTCTGTCAATAAAGTTCTTCCTACTGTTACTATAACTTGTAACAGCTGATAAAGGGTAAAGTATGTTACTAACTGTGATAACCTCTGTCAATAAAGTTCTTCCTACTGTTACTATAACTTGTAACAGCTGCTAAAGGGTAAAGTATGTTACTAACTGTGATAACCTCTGTCAATAAAGTTCTTCCTACTGTTACTATAACTTGTAACAGCTGCTAAAGGGTA
Source organism: Bathymodiolus septemdierum (assembly GCA_963383655.1). Classification (NCBI taxonomy): domain Eukaryota; kingdom Metazoa; phylum Mollusca; class Bivalvia; order Mytilida; family Modiolidae; genus Bathymodiolus; species Bathymodiolus septemdierum. The sequence continues at coordinate 63,624,663 of OY726517.1, read as the reverse complement.
AAGTATGTTACTAACTGTGATAACCTCTGTCAATAAAGTTCTTCCTACTGTTATTATAACTTGTAACAGCTGATAAAGGGTAAAGTATGTTACTACTGTGATAACCTCTGTCAATAAAGTTCTCCTTACTGTTACTATAACTTGTAACAGCTGCTAAAGGGTAAGGTATGTTACTAACTGTGATAACCTCTGTCAATAAAGTTCTTCCTACTGGTACTATAACTTGTAACAGCTGATAAAGGGTAAAGTATGTTACTAACTGTGATAACCTCTGTCAATAAAGTTCTTCCTACTGTTACTATAACTTGTAACAGCTGCTAAAGGGCAAAGTATGTTACTAACTGTGATAACCTCTGTCAATGAAGTTCTTTCTACTGTTATTATAACTTGTAACAGCTGATAAAGGGTAAAGTATGTTACTACTGTGATAACCTCTGTCAATAAAGTTCTTCCTACTGGTACTATAACTTGTAACAGCTGATAAAGGGTAAAGTATGTTACTAACTGTGATAACCTCTGTCAATAAAGTTCTTCCTACTGTTACTATAACTTGTAACAGCTGCTAAAGGGTAAAGTATGTTACTAACTGTGATAACCTCTGTCAATAAAGTTCTTCCTACTGTTATTATAACTTGTAACAGCTGATAAAGGGTAAAGTATGTTACTACTGTGATAACCTCTGTCAATAAAGTTCTCCTTACTGTTACTATAACTTGTAACAGCTGCTAAAGGGTAAGGTATGTTACTAACTGTGATAACCTCTGTCAATAAAGTTCTTCCTACTGGTACTATAACTTGTAACAGCTGCTAAAGGGCAAAGTATGTTACTAACTGTGATAACCTCTGTCAATGAAGTTCTTTCTACTGTTATTATAACTTGTAACAGCTGATAAAGGGTAAAGTATGTTACTACTGTGATAACCTCTGTCAATAAAGTTCTTCCTACTGGTACTATAACTTGTAACAGCTGATAAAGGGTAAAGTATGTTACTAACTGTGATAACCTCTGTCAATAAAGTTCTTCCTACTGTTACTATAACTTGTAACAGCTGCTAAAGGGTAAAGTATGTTACTAACTGTGATAACCTCTGTCAATAAAGTTCTTCCTACTGTTATTATAACTTGTAACAGCTGATAAAGGGTAAAGTATGTTACTACTGTGATAACCTCTGTCAATAAAGTTCTCCTTACTGTTACTATAACTTGTAACAGCTGCTAAAGGGTAAGGTATGTTACTAACTGTGATAACCTCTGTCAATAAAGTTCTTCCTACTGGTACTATAACTTGTAACAGCTGATAAAGGGTAAAGTATGTTACTAACTGTGATAACCTCTGTCAATAAAGTTCTTCTTACTGTTACTATAACTTGTAACAGCTGCTAAAGGGCAAAGTATGTTACTAACTGTGATAACCTCTGTCAATGAAGTTCTTTCTACTGTTATTATAACTTGTAACAGCTGATAAAGGGTAAAGTATGTTACTACTGTGATAACCTCTGTCAATAAAGTTCTCCTTACTGTTACTATAACTTGTAACAGCTGCTAAAGGGTAAGGTATGTTACTAACTGTGATAACCTCTGTCAATAAAGTTCTTCCTACTGGTACTATAACTTGTAACAGCTGATAAAGGGTAAAGTATGTTACTAACTGTGATAACCTCTGTCAATAAAGTTCTTCCTACTGTTACTATAACTTGTAACAGCTGCTAAAGGGCAAAGTATGTTACTAACTGTGATAACCTCTGTCAATGAAGTTCTTTCTACTGTTATTATAACTTGTAACAGCTGATAAAGGGTAAAGTATGTTACTACTGTGATAACCTCTGTCAATAAAGTTCTTCCTACTGGTACTATAACTTGTAACAGCTGATAAAGGGTAAAGTATGTTACTAACTGTGATAACCTCTGTCAATAAAGTTCTTCCTACTGTTACTATAACTTGTAACAGCTGCTAAAGGGTAAAGTATGTTACTAACTGTGATAACCTCTGTCAATAAAGTTCTTCCTACTGTTATTATAACTTGTAACAGCTGATAAAGGGTAAAGTATGTTACTACTGTGATAACCTCTGTCAATAAAGTTCTCCTTACTGTTACTATAACTTGTAACAGCTGCTAAAGGGTAAGGTATGTTACTAACTGTGATAACCTCTGTCAATAAAGTTCTTCCTACTGGTACTATAACTTGTAACAGCTGCTAAAGGGTAAAGTATGTTACTAACTGTGATAACCTCTGTCAATAAAGTTCTTCCTACTGTTACTATAACTTGTAACAGCTGCTAAAGGGCAAAGTATGTTACTAACTGTGATAACCTCTGTCAATGAAGTTCTTTCTACTGTTATTATAACTTGTAACAGCTGATAAAGGGTAAAGTATGTTACTACTGTGATAACCTCTGTCAATAAAGTTCTTCCTACTGGTACTATAACTTGTAACAGCTGATAAAGGGTAAAGTATGTTACTAACTGTGATAACCTCTGTCAATAAAGTTCTTCCTACTGTTACTATAACTTGTAACAGCTGCTAAAGGGTAAAGTATGTTACTAACTGTGATAACCTCTGTCAATAAAGTTCTTCCTACTGTTACTATAACTTGTAACAGCTGCTAAAGGGTAAAGTATGTTACTAACTGTGATAACCTCTGTCAATAAAGTTCTTCCTACTGTTATTATAACTTGTAACAGCTGATAAAGGGTAAAGTATGTTACTACTGTGATAACCTCTGTCAATAAAGTTCTCCTTACTGTTACTATAACTTGTAACAGCTGCTAAAGGGTAAGGTATGTTACTAACTGTGATAACCTCTGTCAATAAAGTTCTTCCTACTGGTACTATAACTTGTAACAGCTGATAAAGGGTAAAGTATGTTACTAACTGTGATAACCTCTGTCAATAAAGTTCTTCCTACTGTTACTATAACTTGTAACAGCTGCTAAAGGGCAAAGTATGTTACTAACTGTGATAACCTCTGTCAATGAAGTTCTTTCTACTGTTATTATAACTTGTAACAGCTGATAAAGGGTAAAGTATGTTACTACTGTGATAACCTCTGTCAATAAAGTTCTTCCTACTGGTACTATAACTTGTAACAGCTGATAAAGGGTAAAGTATGTTACTAACTGTGATAACCTCTGTCAATAAAGTTCTTCCTACTGTTACTATAACTTGTAACAGCTGCTAAAGGGTAAAGTATGTTACTAACTGTGATAACCTCTGTCAATAAAGTTCTTCCTACTGTTATTATAACTTGTAACAGCTGATAAAGGGTAAAGTATGTTACTACTGTGATAACCTCTGTCAATAAAGTTCTCCTTACTGTTACTATAACTTGTAACAGCTGCTAAAGGGTAAGGTATGTTACTAACTGTGATAACCTCTGTCAATAAAGTTCTTCCTACTGGTACTATAACTTGTAACAGCTGATAAAGGGTAAAGTATGTTACTAACTGTGATAACCTCTGTCAATAAAGTTCTTCCTACTGTTACTATAACTTGTAACAGCTGCTAAAGGGCAAAGTATGTTACTAACTGTGATAACCTCTGTCAATGAAGTTCTTTCTACTGTTATTATAACTTGTAACAGCTGATAAAGGGTAAAGTATGTTACTACTGTGATAACCTCTGTCAATAAAGTTCTTCCTACTGGTACTATAACTTGTAACAGCTGATAAAGGGTAAAGTATGTTACTAACTGTGATAACCTCTGTCAATAAAGTTCTTCCTACTGTTACTATAACTTGTAACAGCTGCTAAAGGGCAAAGTATGTTACTAACTGTGATAACCTCTGTCAATAAAGTTCTTCCTACTGTTACTATAACGTGTAACAGCTGATAAACGGCAAAGCATGTTACTACTGTGATAACCTCTGTCAATGAAGTTCTTTCTACTGTTATTATAACTTGTAACAGCTGATAAAGGGTAAAGTATGTTACTACTGTGATAACCTCTGTCAATAAAGTTCTTCCTACTGTTACTATAACTTGTAACAGCTGCTAAAGGGTAAAGTATGTTACTACTGTGATAACCTCTGTCAATAAAGTTATTCCTACTGTTACTATAACTTGTAACAGCTGACAAAGGGTAAAGTATGTTACTAACTGTGATAACCTCTGTCAATAAAGTTCTTCCTACTGTTATTATAACTTGTAACAGCTGCTAAACGGTAAAATATGTTACTAACTGTGATAACCTCTGTTAATAAAGTTCTTCCTACTGTTATTATAACTTGTAACAGCTGATAAGGGGTAATGTATGTTACTAACTGTGATAACCTCTGTCAATAAAGTTCTTCCTACTGTTATTATAACTTGTAACAGCTGTTAAAGGGTAAAGTATGTTACTAACTGTGATAACCTCTGTCAATAAAGTTCTTCCTACTGTTATTATAACTTATAACAGCTGATAAAGGGTAAAGTATGTTACTAACTGTGATAACCTCTGTCAATAAAGTTCTTCCTACTGTTACTATAACTTGTAACAGCTGCTAAAGGTTAAAGTATGTTACTAACTGTGATAACCTCTGTCAATAAAGTTCTTCCTACTGTTACTATAACTTGTAACAGCTGATAAAGGGTAAAGTATGTTACTAACTGTGATAACCTCTGTCAATAAAGTTCTTCCTACTGTTACTATAACTTGTAACAGCTGCTAAAGGGTAAAGTATGTTACTAACTGTGATAACCTCTGTCAATAAAGTTCTTCCTACTGTTACTATAACTTGTAACAGCTGCTAAAGGGTAAAGTATGTTACTAACTGTGATAACCTCTGTCAATAAAGTTCTTCCTACTGTTATTATAACTTGTAACAGCTGATAAAGGGTAAAGTATGTTACTAACTGTGATAACATCTGTCAATAAAGTTCTTCCTACTGTTACTATAACTTGTAACAGCTGCTAAAGGGCAAAGTATGTTACTAACTGTGATAACCTCTGTCAATGAAGTTCTTTCTACTGTTATTATAACTTGTAACAGCTGATAAAGGGTAAAGTATGTTACTACTGTGATAACCTCTGTCAATAAAGTTCTCCCTACTGGTACTATAACTTGTAACAGCTGATAAAGGGTAAAGTATGTTACTAACTGTGATAACCTCTGTCAATAAAGTTCTTCCTACTGTTACTATAACTTGTAACAGCTGCTAAAGGGCAAAGTATGTTACTAACTGTGATAACCTCTGTCAATAAAGTTCTTCCTACTGTTACTATAACTTGTAACAGCTGCTAAAGGGCAAAGTATGTTACTAACTGTGATAACCTCTGTCAATGAAGTTCTTTCTACTGTTATTATAACTTGTAACAGCTGATAAAGGGTAAAGTATGTTACTACTGTGATAACCTCTGTCAATAAAGTTCTTCCTACTGGTACTATAACTTGTAACAGCTGATAAAGGGTAAAGTATGTTACTAACTGTGATAACCTCTGTCAATAAAGTTCTTCCTACTGTTACTATAACTTGTAACAGCTGCTAAAGGGCAAAGTATGTTACTAACTGTGATAACCTCTGTCAATAAAGTTCTTCCTACTGTTACAATAACGTGTAACAGCTGATAAAGGGCAAAGCATGTTACTACTGTGATAACCTCTGTCAATGAAGTTCTTTCTACTGTTATTATAACTTGTAACAGCTGATAAAGGGTAAAGTATGTTACTACTGTGATAACCTCTGTCAATAAAGTTCTTCCTACTGTTACTATAACTTGTAACAGCTGCTAAAGGGTAAAGTATGTTACTACTGTGATAACCTCTGCCAATAAAGTTATTCCTACTGTTACTATAACTTGTAACAGCTGACAAAGGGTAAAGTATGTTACTAACTGTGATAACCTCTGTCAATAAAGTTCTTCCTACTGTTATTATAACTTGTAACAGCTGCTAAACGGTAAAATATGTTACTAACTGTGATAACCTCTGTCAATAAAGTTCTTCCTACTGTTATTATAACTTGTAACAGCTGATAAGGGGTAATGTATGTTACTAACTGTGATAACCTCTGTCAATAAAGTTCTTCCTACTGTTATTATAACTTGTAACAGCTGTTAAAGGGTAAAGTATGTTACTAACTGTGATAACCTCTGTCAATAAAGTTCTTCCTACTGTTATTATAACTTATAACAGCTGATGAAGGGTAAAGTATGTTACTAACTGTGATAACCTCTGTCAATAAAGTTATTCCTACTGTTACTATAACTTGTAACTGCTGATAAAGGGTAAAGTATGTTACTACTGTGATAACCTCTGTCAATAAAGTTCTCCCTACTGTTACTATAACTTGGAACAGCTGCTAAAGGGCAAAGTATGTTACTAACTGTGATAACCTTTGTCAATAAAGTTCTCCCTATTGTTACTATAACTTGTAACAGCTGCTAAAGGGTAAAGTATGTTACTACTGTGATAACCTCTGTCAATAAAGTTCTCCCTACTGTTACTATAACTTGTAACAGCTGCTAAAGGGCAAAGTATGTTACTAACTGTGATAACCTTTGTCAATAAAGTTCTCCCTATTGTTACTATAACTTGTAACAGCTGCTAAAGGGTAAAGTATGTTACTAACTGTGATAACCTCTGTCAATAAAGTTCTTCCTACTGTTATTATAACTTGTAACAGCTGCTAAAGGGTAAAGTATGTTACTAACTGTGATAACCTGTCAATAAAGTTCTTCCTACTGTTATTATAACTTATAACAGCTGATAAAGGGTAAAGTATGTTACTAACTGTGATAACCTCTGTCAATAAAGTTCTTCCTACTGTTACTATAACTTGCAACAGCTAATAAAGGGTAAAGTATGTTACTACTGTGATAACCTCTGTCAATAAAGTTCTCCCTACTGTTACTATAACTTGTAACAGCTGCTAAAGGGTAAAGTATGTTACTAACTGTGATAACCTCTGTCAATAAAGTTCTCCCTACTGTTACTATAACTTGTAACAGCTGCTAAAGGGTAAAGTATGCTACTACTGTGATAACCTCTGTCAATAAAGTTCTTCCTATAGTTATTATAACTTGTAACAGCTGCTAAAGGGTAAAGTATGTTACTAACTGTGATAACCTGTCAATAAAGTTCTTCCTACTGGTATTATAACTTGTAACAGCTGATAAAGGGTAAAGTATGTTACTAACTGTGATAACCCCTGTCAATAAAGTTCTTCCTACTGTTACTATAACTTGTAACAGCTGATAAAGGGTAAAGTCTGTTACTACTGTGATAACCTCTGTCAATAAAGTTCTCCCTACTGTTACTATAACTTGTAACACCTGCTAAAGGGCAAAGTATGTTACTAACTGTGATAACCTCTGTCAATAAAGTTCTTCCTACTGTTATTATAACTTGTAACAGCTGCTAAAGGGCAAAGTATGTTACTAACTGTGATAACCTCTGTTAATAAAGTTCTTCCTACTGTTATTATAACTTGTAACAGCTGCTAAAGGGTAAAGTATGTTACTAACTGTGATAACCTCTGTCAATACAGTTCTTCCTACTGTTATTATAACTTGTAACAGCTAATAAAGGGTAAAGTATGTTACTAACTGTGATAACCTCTGTCAATAAAGTTCTCCCTACTGTTACTATAACTTGTAACAGCTTCTAAAGGGTAAAGTATGTTACTACTGTGATAACCTCTGTCAATAAAGTTCTCCCTACTGTTACTATAACTTGTAACAGCTGCTAAAGGGCAAAGTATATTACTAACTGTGATAACCTCTGTTAATAAAGTTCTCCCTACTGTTACTATAATTTGTAACAGCTTCTAAAGGGTAAAGTATGTTACTACTGTGATAACCTCTGTTAATAAAGTTCTTCCTACTGTTACTATAACTTGTAACAGCTGATAAAGGGTAAAGTATGTTACTAACTGTGATAACCTCTGTCAATAAAGTTCTTCCTACTGTTACTATAATTTGTAACAGATTCTAAAGGGTAAAGTATGTTACTACTGTGATAACCTCTGTTAATAAAGTTCTCCCTACTGTTACTATAATTTGTAACAGCTGCTAAAGGGTAAAGTATGTTACTACTGTGATAACCTCTGTTAATAAAGTTCTTCCTACTGTTATTATAACTTGTAACAGCTGCTAAAGGGTAAAGTATGTTACTAACTGTGATAACCTCTGTCAATAAAGTTCTCCCTACTGTTATTATATCTTGTAACAACTGATAAAGGGTAAAGTATGGTACTACTGTGATAACCTCTGTCAATAAAATTCTCCCTACTGTCACTATAGCTTGTAACAGCTGATAAAGGGTAAAGTATGCTACTAACTGTGATAACCTCTGTCAATAAAGTTCTTCCTACTGTTATTATAACTTGTAACAGCTGATAAAGGGTAAAGTATGTTACTAACTGTGATAACCTCTGTCAATAAAGTTATCCCTACTGTTATTATAACTTGTAACAGCTGCTAAAGGGCAAAGTATGTTACTAACTGTGATAACCTCTGTCAATAAAGTTCTTCCTACTGTTACTATAACTTGTAACAGCTGCTAAAGGGTAAAGTATGTTACTACCTGTGATAACCTCTGTCAATAAAGTTCTTCCTACTGTTATTATAACTTGTAACAGCTGATAAAGGGTAAAGTATGTTACTACTGTGATAACCTCTGTCAATAAAATTCTTCCTACTGTTACTATAACTTGTAACAGCTGCTAAAGGGTAAAGTATGTTACTAACTGTGATAACCTCTGTCAATAAAGTTCTTCCTACTGTTATTATAACTTGTAACAGCTGATAAAGGGTAAAGTATGTTACTAACTGTGATAACCTCAGTCAATAAAGTTCTTCCTACTGTTACTATAACTTGTAACAGCTGCTAAAGGGTAAAGTATGTTACTAACTGTGATAACCTCTGTCAATAAAGTTCTTCCTACTGTTAGTATAACTTGTAACAGCTGCTAAAGGGTAAAGTATGTTACTACTGTGATAACCTCTGTCAATAAAGTTCTTCCTACTGTTATTATAACTTGTAACAGCTGATAAAGGGTAAAGTATGTTACTAACTGTGATAACCTCTGTCAATAAAGTTCTTCCTACTGTTACTATAACTTGTAACAGCTGCTAAAGGGTAAAGTATGTTACTAACTGTGATAACCTCTGTCAATAAAGTTCTTCCTACTGTTAGTATAACTTGTAGCAGCTGCTAAACGGTAAAGTATGTTACTAACTGTGATAACCTCTGTCAATAAAGTTCTTCCTACTGTTATTATAACTTGTAACAGCTGATAAAGGGTAAAGTATGTTACTAACTGTGATAACCTCTGTCAATGAAGTTCTCCCTACTGTTATTATAACTTGTAACAGCTGCTAAAGGGCAAAGTATGTTACTAACTGTGATAACCTCTGTCAATCAAGTTCTTCCTACTGTTACTATAACTTGTAACAGCTGCTAAAGGGCAATGTATGTTACTAACTGTGATAACCTCTGTCAATAAAGTTCGTCCTACTGTTATTATAACTTGTAACAGCTGCAAAAGGGAAAAGTATGTTACTAACTGTGATAACCTCTGTCAATAAATTTCTTCCTACTGTTACTATAACTTGTAACACCTGATAAAGGGCAAAGTATGCTACTAACTGTGATAACCTCTGTCAATAAAGTTCTTCCTACTGTTACTATAACTTGTAACAGCTGCTAAAGGGCAAAGTATGTTACTAACTGTGATAACCTCTGTCAATAAAGTTCTTCCTACTGTTATTATAACTTGTAACAGCTGCTAAAGGGTAAAGTATGTTACTAACTGTGATAACCTCTGTCAATAAAGTTCTTCCTACTGTTATTATAACTTGTAACACCTGAAAAAGGGCAAAGTATGCTACTAACTGTGATAACCTCTGTCAATAAAGTTCTTCCTACTGTTACTATAACTTGTAACAGCTGCTAAAGGGTAAAGTATGTTACTAACTGTGATAACCTCTGTCAATAAAGTTCTTCCTACTGTTATTATAACTTGTAACAGCTGATAAAGGGTAAAGTATGTTACTAACTGTGATAACCTCTGTCAATAAAGTTCTCCCTACTGTTATTATAACTTGTAACAGCTGATAAAGGGCAAAGTATGTTACTAACTGTGATAATCTCTGTCAATAAAGTTCTTCCTACTGTTACTATAACTTGTAACAGCTGATAAAGTGTAAAGTATGTTACTACTGTGATAACCTCTGTCAATAAAGTTCTTCCTACTGTTACTATAACTTGTAACAGCTGATAAAGGGTAAAGTATGCTACTAACTGTGATAACCTCTGTCAATAAAGTTCTTCCTACTGTTATTATAACTTGTAACAGCTGATAAAGGGCAAAGTATGTTACTAACTGTGATAACCTCTGTCAATAAAGTTCTTCCTACTGTTACTATAACTTGCAACAGCTGATAAACGGTAAAGTATGTTACTACTGTGATAATCTCTGTCAATAAAGTTCTCCCTACTGTTACTATAACTTGTAACAGCTGCTAAAGGGCAAAGTATGTTACTAACTGTGATAACCTCTGTCAATAAAGTTCTTCCTACTGTTACTATAACTTGCAACAGCTGATAAACGGTAAAGTATGTTACTACTGTGATAACCTCTGTCAATAAAGTTCTCCTTACTGTTACTATAACTTGTAACAGCTGCTAAAGGGTAAAGTATGTTACTAACTGTGATAACCTCTGTCAATAAAGTTCTTCCTACTGTTACTATAACTTGTAACAGCTGATAAAGGGTAAAGTATGTTACTAACTATGATATCCTCTGTCAATAAAGTTCTTCCTACTGTTATTATAACTTGTAACAGCTGATAAAGGGCAAAGTATGTTACTAACTGTGATAACCTGTCAATAAAGTTCTTCCTACTGGTATTATAACTTGTAATAGCTGCTAAAGGGTAAAGTATGTTACTACTGTGATAACCTCTGTCAATAAAGTTCTTCCTATTGTTATTATAACATGTAACAGCTGCTAAAGGTAGAGTATGTTACTAACTGTGATAACCTGTCAATAAAGTTCTTCCTACTAGTATTATAACTTGCAACAGCTGATAAAGGGTAAAGTATGTTACTAACTGTGATAACCTCTGTCAATAAAGTTCTTCCTACTGTTATTATAACTTGTAACAGCTGATAAAGGATAAAGTATGTTACTACTGTGATAACCTCTGTCAATAAAGTTCTCCCTACTGTTACTATAACTTGTAACAGCTGCTAAAGGGCAAAGTATGTTACTAACTGTGATGACCTCTGTTAATCAAGTTCTTCCTACTGTTACTATAACTTGTAACAGCTGCTAAAGGGCAAAGTATGTTACTAACTGTGATAACCTCTGTCAATAAAGTTCTTCCAATTGTTATTATAACTTGCAACAGCTGCTAAAGGGCAAAGTATGTTACTAACTGTGATAACCTCTGTCAATAAAGTTCTTCCTACTGTTATTATAACTTGTAACAGCTGCTAAAGGGTAAAGTATGTTACTAACTGTGATAACCTCTGTCAATAAAGTTCTTCCTACTGTTATTATAACTTGTAACACCTGATAAAGGGCAAAGTATGCTACTAACTGTGATAACCTCTGTCAATAAAGTTCTTCCTACTGTTACTATAACTTGTAACAGCTGATAAAGGGTAAAGTATGTTACTAACTGTGATAACCTCTGTCAATGAAGTTCTCCCTACTGTTATTATAACTTGTAACAGCTGCTAAAGGGCAAAGTATGTTACTAACTGTGATAACCTCTGTCAATCAAGTTCTTCCTACTGTTACTATAACTTGTAACAGCTGCTAAAGGGCAATGTATGTTACTAACTGTGATAACCTCTGTCAATAAAGTTCGTCCTACTGTTATTATAACTTGTAACAGCTGCAAAAGGGAAAAGTATGTTACTAACTGTGATAACCTCTGTCAATAAATTTCTTCCTACTGTTACTATAACTTGTAACACCTGATAAAGGGCAAAGTATGCTACTAACTGTGATAACCTCTGTCAATAAAGTTCTTCCTACTGTTACTATAACTTGTAACAGCTGCTAAAGGGCAAAGTATGTTACTAACTGTGATAACCTCTGTCAATAAAGTTCTTCCTACTGTTATTATAACTTGTAACAGCTGCTAAAGGGTAAAGTATGTTACTAACTGTGATAACCTCTGTCAATAAAGTTCTTCCTACTGTTATTATAACTTGTAACACCTGAAAAAGGGCAAAGTATGCTACTAACTGTGATAACCTCTGTCAATAAAGTTCTTCCTACTGTTACTATAACTTGTAACAGCTGCTAAAGGGTAAAGTATGTTACTAACTGTGATAACCTCTGTCAATAAAGTTCTTCCTACTGTTATTATAACTTGTAACAGCTGATAAAGGGTAAAGTATGTTACTAACTGTGATAACCTCTGTCAATAAAGTTCTCCCTACTGTTATTATAACTTGTAACAGCTGATAAAGGGCAAAGTATGTTACTAACTGTGATAATCTCTGTCAATAAAGTTCTTCCTACTGTTACTATAACTTGTAACAGCTGATAAAGTGTAAAGTATGTTACTACTGTGATAACCTCTGTCAATAAAGTTCTTCCTACTGTTACTATAACTTGTAACAGCTGATAAAGGGTAAAGTATGCTACTAACTGTGATAACCTCTGTCAATAAAGTTCTTCCTACTGTTATTATAACTTGTAACAGCTGATAAAGGGCAAAGTATGTTACTAACTGTGATAACCTCTGTCAATAAAGTTCTTCCTACTGTTACTATAACTTGCAACAGCTGATAAACGGTAAAGTATGTTACTACTGTGATAATCTCTGTCAATAAAGTTCTCCCTACTGTTACTATAACTTGTAACAGCTGCTAAAGGGCAAAGTATGTTACTAACTGTGATAACCTCTGTCAATAAAGTTCTTCCTACTGTTACTATAACTTGCAACAGCTGATAAACGGTAAAGTATGTTACTACTGTGATAACCTCTGTCAATAAAGTTCTCCTTACTGTTACTATAACTTGTAACAGCTGCTAAAGGGTAAAGTATGTTACTAACTGTGATAACCTCTGTCAATAAAGTTCTTCCTACTGTTACTATAACTTGTAACAGCTGATAAACGGTAAAGTATGTTACTAACTATGATATCCTCTGTCAATAAAGTTCTTCCTACTGTTATTATAACTTGTAACAGCTGATAAAGGGCAAAGTATGTTACTAACTGTGATAACCTGTCAATAAAGTTCTTCCTACTGGTATTATAACTTGTAATAGCTGCTAAAGGGTAAAGTATGTTACTACTGTGATAACCTCTGTCAATAAAGTTCTTCCTATTGTTATTATAACATGTAACAGCTGCTAAAGGTAGAGTATGTTACTAACTGTGATAACCTGTCAATAAAGTTCTTCCTACTAGTATTATAACTTGCAACAGCTGATAAAGGGTAAAGTATGTTACTAACTGTGATAACCTCTGTCAATAAAGTTCTTCCTACTGTTATTATAACTTGTAACAGCTGATAAAGGATAAAGTATGTTACTACTGTGATAACCTCTGTCAATAAAGTTCTCCCTACTGTTACTATAACTTGTAACAGCTGCTAAAGGGCAAAGTATGTTACTAACTGTGATGACCTCTGTTAATCAAGTTCTTCCTACTGTTACTATAACTTGTAACAGCTGCTAAAGGGCAAAGTATGTTACTAACTGTGATAACCTCTGTCAATAAAGTTCTTCCAATTGTTATTATAACTTGCAACAGCTGCTAAAGGGCAAAGTATGTTACTAACTGTGATAACCTCTGTCAATAAAGTTCTTCCTACTGTTATTATAACTTGTAACAGCTGCTAAAGGGTAAAGTATGTTACTAACTGTGATAACCTCTGTCAATAAAGTTCTTCCTACTGTTATTATAACTTGTAACACCTGATAAAGGGCAAAGTATGCTACTAACTGTGATAACCTCTGTCAATAAAGTTCTTCCTACTGTTACTATAACTTGTAACAGCTGCTAAAGGGCAAAGTATGTTACTAACTGTGATAACCTCTGTCAATAAAGTTCTTCCTACTGTTATTATAACTTGTAACAGCTGCTAAAGGGTAAAGTATGTTACTAACTGTGATAACCTCTGTCAATAAAGTTTTTCCAACTGTTATTATAACTTGTAACACCTGAAAAAGGGCAAAGTATGCTACTAACTATGATAACCTCTGTCAATAAAGTTCTTCCTACTGTTACTATAACTTGTAACAGCTGCTAAAGGGCAAAGTATGTTACTAACTGTGATAACCTCTGTCAATAAAGTTCTTCCTACTGTTATTATAACTTGTAACAGCTGATAAAGGGTAAAGTATGTTACTAACTGTGATAACCTCTGTCAATAAAGTTCTCCCTACTGTTATTATAACTTGTAACAGCTGCTAAAGGGCAAAGTATGTTACTAACTGTGATAACCTCTGTCAATAAAGTTCTTCCTACTGTTACTATAACTTGTAACAGCTGCTAAAGGGTAAAGTATGTTACTAACTGTGATAACCTCTGTCAATAAAGTTCTTCCTACTGTTACTATGACTTGTAACAGCTGTTAACGGGTAAAGTATGTTACTACTGTGATAACCTCTGTCAATAAAGTTCTTCCTACTGTTACTATAACTTGTAACAGCTGCTAAAGGGTAAAGTATGCTACTAACTGTGATAACCTCTGTCAATAAAGTTCTCTTTACTGTTACTATAACTTGTAACAGCTGCTAAAGGGCAAAGTATGTTACTGACTGTGATAACCTCTGTCAATAAAGTTCTTCCTACTGTTACTATAACTTGTAACAGTTGCTAAAGGGCAAAGTGTGTTACTAACTGTGAAAACCTCTGTCAATAAAGTTCTTCCTACTGTTATTATAACTTGTAACAGCTGATAAAGGGTAAAGTATGTTACTAACTGTGATAACCTCTGTCAATAAAGTTCTTCCTACTGTTACTATAACTTGTAACAGCTGATAAAGGGCAAAGTATGTTACTAACTGTGATAACCTCTGTCAATAAAGTTCTCCTTACTGTTACTATAACTTGTAACAGCTGCTAAAGGGTAATGTATGTTACTACTGTGATAACCTCTGTCAATAAAGTTCTTCCTACTGTTACTATAACTTGTAACAGCTGATAAAGGGTAAAGTATGTTACTAACTGTGATAACCTCTGTCAATAAAGTTCTTCCTACTGTTATTATAACTTGTAACAGCTGATAAAGGGCAAAGTATGTTACTAACTGTGATAACCTGTCAATAAAGTTCTTCCTACTGTTATTATAACTTGTAACAGCTGATAAAGGGTAAAGTATGTTACTAACTGTGATAACCTCTGTCAATAAAGTTCTTCCTACTGTTATTATAACTTGTAACAGCTGCTCAAGGGTAAAGTATGTTACTAACTGTGATAACCTCTGTCAATAAAGTTCTTTCTACTGTTATTATAACTTGTAACAGCTGCTAAAGGTAAAGTATGTTACTAACTGTGATAACCTCTGTCAATAAAGTTCTCCCTACTGTTATTATAACTTGTAACAGCTGCTAAAGGGTAAAGTATGTTACTAACTGTGATAACCTGTCAATAAAGTTCTTCCTACTAGTATTATAACTTGTAACAGCTGATAAAGGGTAAAGTATGTTACTAACTGTGATAACCTCTGTCAATAAAGTTCTTCCTACTGTTATTATAACTTGTAACAGCTGATAAAGGATAAAGTATGTTACTACTGTGATAACCTCTATCAATAAAGTTCTCCCTACTGTTACTATAACTTGTAACAGCTGCTAAAGGGCAAAGTATGTTACTAACTGTGATAACCTCTGTCAATAAAGTTCTTCCTACTGTTATTATAACTTGCAACAGCTGATAAAGGGTAAATTATGTTACTAACTGTGATAACCTCTGTCAATAAAGTTCTTCCTACTGTTATTATAACTTATAACAGCTGATAAAGGGTAAAGTATGTTACTAACTGTGATAACCTCTGTCAATAAAGTTATTCCTACTGTTACTATAACTTGTAACAGCTGATAAAGGGTAAAGTATGTTACTACTGTGATAACCTCTGTCAATAAAGTTCTTCCTACTGTTACTATAACTTGCAACAGCTGCTAAAGGCCAAAGTATGTTACTAACTGTGATAACCTCTGTCAATAAAGTTTTCCCTACTGTTACTATAACTTGTAACAGCTGCTAAAGGGCAAAGTATGTTACTAACTGTGATAACCTCTGTCAATAAAGTTCTCCCTACTGTTACTATAACTTGTAACAGCTGCTAAATGGTAAAGTATGTTACTAACTGTGATAACCTGTCAATAAAGTTCTTCCTACTGGTATTATAACTTGTAACAGCTGATAAAGGGAAAGTATGTTACTAACTGTGATAACCTCTGTCAATAAAGTTCTTCCTACTGTTACTATAACTTGTAACAGCTGATAAAGGGTAAAGTATGTTACTACTGTGATAACCTCTGTCAATAAAGTTCTTCCTACTGGTATTATAACTTGTAACAGCTGCTAAATGGTAAAGTATGTTACTAACTGTGATAACCTGTCAATAAAGTTCTTCCTACTGTTATTATAACTTATAACAGCTGATAAAGGGTAAAGTATGTTACTAACTGTGATAACCTCTGTCAATAAAGTTATTCCTACTGTTACTATAACTTGTAACAGCTGATAAAGGGTAAAGTATGTTACTACTGTGATAACCTCTGTCAATAAAGTTCTTCCTACTGTTACTATAACTTGCAACAGCTGCTAAAGGCCAAAGTATGTTACTAACTGTGATAACCTCTGTCAATAAAGTTTTCCCTACTGTTACTATAACTTGTAACAGCTGCTAAAGGGCAAAGTATGTTACTAACTGTGATAACCTCTGTCAATAAAGTTCTCCCTACTGTTACTATAACTTGTAACAGCTGCTAAATGGTAAAGTATGTTACTAACTGTGATAACCTGTCAATAAAGTTCTTCCTACTGGTATTATAACTTGTAACAGCTGATAAAGGGAAAGTATGTTACTAACTGTGATAACCTCTGTCAATAAAGTTCTTCCTACTGTTACTATAACTTGTAACAGCTGATAAAGGGTAAAGTATGTTACTACTGTGATAACCTCTGTCAATAAAGTTCTTCCTACTGGTATTATAACTTGTAACAGCTGCTAAATGGTAAAGTATGTTACTAACTGTGATAACCTGTCAATAAAGTTCTTCCTACTGGTATTATAACTTGTAACAGCTGATAAAGGGTAAAGTATGTTACTAACTGTGATAACCTCTGTCAATAAAGTTCTTCCTACTGTTACTATAACTTGTAACAGCTGCTAAAGGGTAAAGTATGTTACTACTGTGATAACCTCTATCAATAAAGTTCTCCTACTGTTACTATAACTTGTAACAGCTGCTAAAGGGCAAAGTATGTTACTAACTGTGATAACCTCTGTCAATAAAGTTCTTTCTACTGTTATTATAACTTGTAACAGCTGATAAAGGGTAAAGTATGTTACTACTGTGATAACCTCTGTCAATAAAGTTCTTCCTACTGTTACTATAACTTGCAACAGCTGCTAAAGGGTAAAGTATGTTACTAACTGTGATAACCTCTGTCAATAAAGTTCTCCTTACTGTTACTATAACTTGTAACAGCTGATAAAGGGTAAAGTATGTTACTACTGTGATAACCTCTGTCAATAAAGTTCTCCCTACTGGTACTATAACTTGTAACAGCTGCTAAAGGGTAAAGTATGTTACTAACTGTGATAACCTCTATCAATAAAGTTCTTCCTACTGTTACTATAACTTGTAACAGCTGCTAAAGGGCAAAGTATGTTACTAACTGTGACAACATCTGTCAATAAAGTTCTTCCTACTGTTATTATAACTTGTAACAGCTGATAAAGGGTAAAGTATGTTACTAACTGTGATAACCTCTGTCAATAAAGTTATTCCTACTGTTACTATAACTTGTAACAGCTGATAAAGGGTAAAGTATGTTACTAACTGTGATAACCTCTGTCAATAAAGTTCTTCCTACTGTTATTATAACTTGTAACAGCTGCTAAAGGGTAAAGTATGTTACTAACTGTGATAACCTCTGTCAATAAAGTTCTCCTTACTGTTACTATAACTTGTAACAGCTGTTAACGGGTAAAGTATGTTACTAACTGTGATAACCTCTGTCAATAAAGTTCTCCCTACTGTTACTATAACTTGTAACAGCTGCTAAAGGGTAGAGTATGTTACTGACTGTGATAACCTCTGTCAATAAAGTTCTTCCTACTGTTACTATAACTTGTAACAGCTGCTAAACGGTAAAGTATGTTACTAACTGTGATAACCTCTCTCAATAAAGTTCTTCCTACTGTTATTATAACTTGTAACTGCTGATAAGGGGTAATGTATGTTACTAACTGTGATAACCTCTGTCAATAAAGTTCTTCCTACTGTTATTATAACTTGTAACAGCTGTTAAAGGGTAAAGTATGTTACTAACTGTGATAACCTCTGTCAATAAAGTTCTTCCTACTGTTATTATAACTTATAACAGCTGATAAAGGGTAAAGTATGTTACTAACTGTGATAACCTCTGTCAATAAAGTTCTTCCTACTGTTACTATAACTTGTAACAGCTGATAAAGGGTAAAGTATGTTACTACTGTGATAACCTCTGTCAATAAAGTTCTCCCTACTGTTACTATAACTTGTAACAGCTGCTAAAGGGCAAAGTATGTTACTAACTGTGATAACCTTTGTCAATAAAGTTCTCCCTACTGTTACTATAACTTGTAACAGCTGCTAAAGGGTAAAGTATGTTACTACTGTGATAACCTCTGTCAATAAAGTTCTCCCTACTGTTACTATAACTTGTAACAGCTGCTAAAGGGTAAAGTATGTTACTAACTGTGATAATCTCTGTCAATAAACTTCTTCCTATTGTTATTATAACTTGTAACAGCTGCTAAAGGGTAAAGTATGTTACTAACTGTGATAACCTCTGTCAATAAAGTTCTTCTTACTGTTATTATAACTTATAACAGCTGATAAAGGGT
Source organism: Bathymodiolus septemdierum (assembly GCA_963383655.1). Lineage (NCBI taxonomy): Eukaryota > Metazoa > Mollusca > Bivalvia > Mytilida > Modiolidae > Bathymodiolus > Bathymodiolus septemdierum. The sequence goes on along the minus strand of OY726517.1, from coordinate 63,605,643 downwards.
AAAGTATGTTACTAACTGTGATAACCTCTGTCAATAAAGTTCTTCCTACTGTTACTATAACTTGCAACAGTTAATAAAGGGTAAAGTATGTTACTACTGTGATAACCTCTGTCAATAAAGTTCTCCCTACTGTTAATATAACTTGTAACAGCTGCTAAAGGGCAAAGTATGTTACTAACTGTGATAACCTCTGTCAATAAAGTTCTCCCTACTGTTACTATAACTTGTAACAGCTGCTAAAGGGTAAAGTATGCTACTACTGTGATAACCTCTGTCAATAAAGTTCTTCCTATTGTTATTATAACTTGTAACAGCTGCTAAAGGGTAAGGTATGTTACTAACTGTGATAACCTGTCAATAAAGTTCTTCCTACTGTTACTATAACTTGCAACAGCTAATAAAGGGTAAAGTATGTTACTAACTGTGATAACCCCTGTCAATAAAGTTCTTCCTAATGTTATTATAAGTTGTAACAGCTGCTAAAGGGTAAAGTATGTTACTAACTGTGATAACCTGTCAATAAAGTTCTTCCTACTGGTATTATAACTTGTAACAGCTGATCAAGGGTAAAGTATGTTACTAACTGTGATAACCTCTGTCAATAAAGTTCTTCCTACTGTTATTATACCTTGTAACAGCTGCTAAAGGGTAAAGTATGTTACTAACTGTGATAACCTGTCAATAAAGTTCTTCCTACTGGTATTATAACTTGTAACAGCTGATAAAGGGTAAAGTATGTTACTAACTGTGATAACCCCTGTCAATAAAGTTCTTCCTATTGTTATTATAACTTGTAACAGCTGCTAAAGGATAAAGTATGTTACTAACTGTGATAACCTGTCAATAAAGTTCTTCCTACTGGTATTATAACTTATAACAGCTGATAAAGGGTAAAGTATGTTACTAACAGTGATAACCTGTCAATAAAGTTCTTCCTACTGGTATTATAACTTATAACAGCTGATAAAGGGTAAAGTATGTTACTAACTGTGATAACCCCTGTCAATAAAGTTCTTCCTACTGTTACTATAACTTGTAACAGCTGCTAAAGGGTAAAGTATGTTACTAACTGTGATAACCTGTCAATAAAGTTCTTCCTACTGGTATTATAACTTATAACAGCTGATAAAGGGTAAAGTATGTTACTAACTGTGATAACCTGTCAATAAAGTTCTTCCTACTGGTATTATAACTTATAACAGCTGATAAAGGGTAAAGTATGTTACTAACTGTGATAACCTGTCAATAAAGTTCTTCTTACTGGTATTATAACTTGTAACAGCTGATAAAGGGTAAAGTATGTTACTAACTGTGATAACCCCTGTCAATAAAGTTCTTCCTATTGTTATTATAACTTGTAGCAGCTGCTAAAGGGTAAAGTATGTTACTAACTGTGATAACCTGTCAATAAAGTTCTTCCTACTGGTATTATAACTTATAACAGCTGATAAAGGGTAAAGTATGTTACTAACTGTGATAACCTGTCAATAAAGTTCTTCCTACTGTTATTATAACTTGTAACAGCTGCTAAACGGTAAAGTATGTTACTAACTGTGATAACCTCTGTCAATAAAGTTCTTCCTACTGTTATTATAACTTGTAACAGCTGATAAAGGGTAAAGTATGTTACTAACTGTGATAACCTCTGTCAATAAAGTTCTTCCTACTGTTACTATAATTTGTAACAGCTGATAAACGGTAAAGTATGTTACTAACTGTGATAACCTCTGTCAATAAAGTTCTTCCTACTGTTACTATAATTTGTAACAGCTTCTAAAGGGTAAAGTATGTTACTAACTGTGATAACCTCTGTCAATAAAGTTCTTCCTACTGTTATTATAACTTATAACAGCTGATAAAGGGTAAAGTATGTTACTAACTGTGATAACCTCTGTCAATAAAGTTCTTCCTACTGTTACTATAACTTGTAACAGCTGATAAAGGGTAAAGTATGTTACTACTGTGATAACCTCTGTCAATAAAGTTCTCCCTACTGTTACTATAACTTGTAACAGCTGCTAAAGGGCAAAGTATGTTACTAACTGTGATAACCTTTGTCAATAAAGTTCTCCCTACTGTTACTATAACTTGTAACAGCTGCTAAAGGGTAAAGTATGTTACTACTGTGATAACCTCTGTCAATAAAGTTCTCCCTACTGTTACTATAACTTGTAACAGCTGCTAAAGGGTAAAGTATGTTACTAACTGTGATAATCTCTGTCAATAAACTTCTTCCTATTGTTATTATAACTTGTAACAGCTGCTAAAGGGTAAAGTATGTTACTAACTGTGATAACCTCTGTCAATAAAGTTCTTCTTACTGTTATTATAACTTATAACAGCTGATAAAGGGTAAAGTATGTTACTAACTGTGATAACCTCTGTCAATAAAGTTCTTCCTACTGTTACTATAACTTGCAACAGTTAATAAAGGGTAAAGTATGTTACTACTGTGATAACCTCTGTCAATAAAGTTCTCCCTACTGTTAATATAACTTGTAACAGCTGCTAAAGGGCAAAGTATGTTACTAACTGTGATAACCTCTGTCAATAAAGTTCTCCCTACTGTTACTATAACTTGTAACAGCTGCTAAAGGGTAAAGTATGCTACTACTGTGATAACCTCTGTCAATAAAGTTCTTCCTATTGTTATTATAACTTGTAACAGCTGCTAAAGGGTAAAGTATGTTACTAACTGTGATAACCTGTCAATAAAGTTCTTCCTACTGTTACTATAACTTGCAACAGCTAATAAAGGGTAAAGTATGTTACTAACTGTGATAACCCCTGTCAATAAAGTTCTTCCTAATGTTATTATAAGTTGTAACAGCTGCTAAAGGGTAAAGTATGTTACTAACTGTGATAACCTGTCAATAAAGTTCTTCCTACTGGTATTATAACTTGTAACAGCTGATCAAGGGTAAAGTATGTTACTAACTGTGATAACCTCTGTCAATAAAGTTCTTCCTACTGTTATTATAAGTTGTAACAGCTGCTAAAGGGTAAAGTATGTTACTAACTGTGATAACCTGTCAATAAAGTTCTTCCTACTGGTATTATAACTTGTAACAGCTGATAAAGGGTAAAGTATGTTACTAACTGTGATAACCCCTGTCAATAAAGTTCTTCCTATTGTTATTATAACTTGTAACAGCTGCTAAAGGATAAAGTATGTTACTAACTGTGATAACCTGTCAATAAAGTTCTTCCTACTGGTATTATAACTTATAACAGCTGATAAAGGGTAAAGTATGTTACTAACAGTGATAACCTGTCAATAAAGTTCTTCCTACTGGTATTATAACTTATAACAGCTGATAAAGGGTAAAGTATGTTACTAACTGTGATAACCCCTGTCAATAAAGTTCTTCCTACTGTTACTATAACTTGTAACAGCTGCTAAAGGGTAAAGTATGTTACTAACTGTGATAACCTGTCAATAAAGTTCTTCCTACTGGTATTATAACTTATAACAGCTGATAAAGGGTAAAGTATGTTACTAACTGTGATAACCTGTCAATAAAGTTCTTCCTACTGGTATTATAACTTATAACAGCTGATAAAGGGTAAAGTATGTTACTAACTGTGATAACCTGTCAATAAAGTTCTTCTTACTGGTATTATAACTTGTAACAGCTGATAAAGGGTAAAGTGTGTTACTAACTGTGATAACCCCTGTCAATAAAGTTCTTCCTATTGTTATTATAACTTGTAGCAGCTGCTAAAGGGTAAAGTATGTTACTAACTGTGATAACCTGTCAATAAAGTTCTTCCTACTGGTATTATAACTTATAACAGCTGATAAAGGGTAAAGTATGTTACTAACTGTGATAACCTGTCAATAAAGTTCTTCCTACTGTTATTATAACTTGTAACAGCTGCTAAACGGTAAAGTATGTTACTAACTGTGATAACCTCTGTCAATAAAGTTCTTCCTACTGTTATTATAACTTGTAACAGCTGATAAAGGGTAAAGTATGTTACTAACTGTGATAACCTCTGTCAATAAAGTTCTTCCTACTGTTACTATAATTTGTAACAGCTGATAAACGGTAAAGTATGTTACTAACTGTGATAACCTCTGTCAATAAAGTTCTTCCTACTGTTACTATAATTTGTAACAGCTTCTAAAGGGTAAAGTATGTTACTAACTGTGATAACCTCTGTCAATAAAGTTCTCCCTACTGTTACTATATCTTGTAACAGCTTCTAAAGGGTAAAGTATGTTACTACTGTGATAACCTCTGTCAATAAAGTTCTCCCTACTGTTACTATAACTTGTAACAGCTGCTAAAGGGTAAAGTATGTTACTAACTGTGATAACCTCTGTTAATAAAGTTCTCCCTACTGTTACTATAATTTATAACAGCTTCTAAAGGGTAAAGTATGTTACTAACTGTGATAACCTCTGTTAATAAAGTTCTTCCTACTGTTACTATAACTTGTAACAGCTGATAAACGGTAAAGTATGTTACTAACTGTGATAACCTCTGTCAATAAAGTTCTTCCTACTGTTACTATAACTTGTAACAGCTGATAAACGGTAAAGTATGTTACTAACTGTGATAACCTCTGTCAATAAAGTTCTTCCTACTGTTACTATAATTTGTAACAGCTTCTAAAGGGTAAAGTATGTTACTAACTGTGATAACCTCTGTCAATAAAGTTCTCCCTACTGTTACTATAACTTGTAACAGCTGATAAAGGGTAAAGTATGTTACTAACTGTGATAACCTCTGTTAATAAAGTTCTTCCTACTGTTATTATAACTTGTAACAGCTGCTAAAGGGTAAAGTATGTTACTAACTGTGATAACCTCTGTCAATAAAGTTCTTCCTACTGTTATTATAACTTGTAACAGCTGATAAAGGGTAAAGTATGTTACTACTGTGATAACCTCTGTCAATAAAGTTCTTCCTACTGTTACTATAATTTGTAACAGCTTCTAAAGGGTAAAGTATGTTACTACTGTGATAACCTCTGTCAATAAAGTTCTCCCTACTGTTACTATAATTTGTAACAGCTTCTAAAGGGTAAAGTATGTTACTACTGTGATAACCTCTGTCAATAAAGTTCTTCCTACTGTTACTATAATTTGTAACAGCTGCTAAAGGGTAAAGTATGTTACTACTGTGATAACCTCTGTTAATAAAGTTCTTCCTACTGTTACTATAACTTGTAACAGCTGATAAAGGGTAAAGTATGTTACTACTGTGATAACCTCTGTTAATAAAGTTCTTCCTACTGTTATTATAACTTGTAACAGCTTCTAAAGGGCAAAGTATGTTACTAACTGTGATAACCTCTGTCAATAAAGTTCTTCCTACTGTTACTATAATTTGTAACAGCTTCTAAAGGGTAAAGTATGTTACTACTGTGATAACCTCTGTTAATAAATTCTCCCTACTGTTACTATAATTTGCAACAGCTGACAAAGGGTAAAGTATGTTACTAACTGTGATAACCTCTGTCAATAAAGTTCTTCCTACTGTTACTATAACTTGTAACAGCTTCTAAAGGGTAAAGTATGTTACTAACTGTGATAACCTCTGTCAATAAAGTTCTTCCTACTGTTATTATAACTTGTAACAGCTGATAAAGGGTAAAGTATGTTACTAACTGTGATAACCTCTGTCAATAAAGTTCTTCCTACTGTTATTATAACTTGTAACAGCTGATAAAGGGTAAAGTATGTTACTAACTGTGAAAACCTCTGTCAATAAAGTTCTCCCTACTGTTACTATAGCTTGTAACAGTTGATAAAGGGTAAAGTATGTTACTAACTGTGATAACCTCTGTCAATAAAGTTCTCCCTACTGTTATTATAACTTGTAACAGCTGATAAAGGGTAAAGTATGTTACTAACTGTGATAACCTCTGTCAATAAAGTTCTTCCTACTGTTACTATAACTTGTAACAGCTGCTAAAGGGCAAAGTATGTTACTAACTGTGATAACCTCTGTCAATAAAGTTCTTCCTATTGTTATTATAACTTGTAACAGCTGATAAAGGGTAAAGCATGTTACGATTGGTCGTTGATGGCCCGTTACAAGGCAGATTTTGCTTCCCGATTCATTGCGGTTGTGATTATGGTGATTAACGCCACCTTCAACAATAGTTCAGTGTTGTCGTAGCGGTTGATTCAATGACTGGTTGTTGTTGGCTTATTAGAGTAACACGGCGGGTGTCATAAGAGGCATGAACTGGTTACCTTTCACGATTACTTGGGTTCATCCTCGACTTACTTTTTGTTCTTCTTCTTTATTTTCTATTTAGTGGTGTAGTATGTTTTTTGTCTTCGATCTGTGCCTTGTTCCCAATGTTGCCTGTATATCTATATTGTCCATTGTAAATAGCCTCTACGGTTATTTAAGTATGGCGACATTGTTTTATATTCAGGTTTCGATTTGATATGGTCACTAGATCAGTTGCTCTCCGAATATACAGGTACATGCATAGGGTTGATCATATTAAGAAGATACTTACATACAGTTATATGTGAAGTTTGGCCTTTAACACAGATGTGGAAAAAACTTACACGACGGCACCATTTCACTAAAAAGGGCTGTTTGGGTCCAAAAAAATACCTTGACCCCGCCACATTAAATGTTCTGTGAAACCTGAGTCTATAGTAATTAAATGTTCTGTGAAACCTGAGTCTATAGTAATTAAATGTTCTGTGAAGCCTGAGTCTATAGTAATTAAATGTTCTGTGAAGCCTGAGTCTATAGTAATTAAATGTTCTGTGAAGCCTGAGTCTATAGTAATTAAATGTTCTGTGAAGCCTGAGTCTATAGTAATTAAATGTTCTGTGAAGCCTGAGTCTATAGTAATTAAATGTTCTGTGAAGCCTGAGTCTATAGTAATCAAATGGTCTGTGAAGCCTGAGTCTATAGTAATTAAATGTTCTGTGAAGCCTGAGTCTATAGTAATTAAATGTTCTGTGAAGCCTGAGTCTATAGTAATTAAATGTTCTGTGAAGCCTGAGTCTATAGTAATTAAATGTTCTGTGAAGCCTGAGTCTATAGTAATCAAATGGTCTGTGAAGCCTGAGTCTTTAGTAATTAAATGTTCTGTGAAGCCTGAGTCTATAGTAATTAAATGTTCTGTGAAGCCTGAGTCTATAGTAATTAAATGTTCTGTGAAGCCTGAGTCTATAGTAATTAAATGTTCTGTGAAACCTGAGTCTATAGTAATCAAATGGTCTGTGAAGCCTGAGTCTATAGTAATTAAATGTTCTGTGAAGCCTGAGTCTATAGTAATCAAATGGTCTGTGAAGCCTGAGTCTATAGTAATTAAATATTCTGTGAAGCCTGAGTCTATAGTAATTAAATGTTCTGTGAAGCCTGAGTCTATAGTAATTAAATGTTCTGTGAAGCCTGAGTCTATAGTAATTAAATGTTCTGTGAAGCCTGAGTCTATAATAAACGTATTTTACCGTGTATAAATAATATCTATACCATGGTTTTCCTATGTAAACTGTTTTAAACAATTTGTTTAAAACAAAATTGCTTAACCGTTTAACTCTGGAAACCGTGGTATAAATGTTTGAAACATGAAGCCCTGCAATATCACATCTAGGTTGTTGATTGATGCAGAGCTCTCTGAGAGTAATACAACTAAATCTCAGATTTAAAATGTGCAATATCTTGCATCTGTGTGTATTATTTCGTAGGTCTTAGCTGTTGATTACATTCTGATATATAAACCATAAAAAGATCAAAGAAAATAATTCAGTCATGTTATAAATTTTAAAGATGTTAAAAAAATAAATTGCTAAAAAAAAAAAATTATAAATTTGCATAATACATGAAAAAATGGGTTAGACATTGCCTCGTTGTCCTCTATTTTTGGTTTTAGCTCATGGTATTCTTGAATAGGAACAATGATTTAAAAATCAAGTTGATCTGTCAGATAAATCTAATTAGTCCTCTGTGTCTTTGTGAAGGATATATCAGAACTTTATTCCTGAATGAATCATGAATACCTTAAGGTTAGTGTTAGTCTTACGAAATAACCTTTTGTCATTAACAAAACAAACTACATTGTATGTAATCTAGAAGAAAATATAATAACAGTTTCACCCACATAATATTCTTCTACTTTAATTGGTTTGTTACAAATGTGATAATATCTTGTAAGGACATAATGCGTTCATCATTTTTTTCATTGCGTAATTTAATATTACAAAACAACTGCGCAGTATTTATTATTAACTTATAGTATATATTTTTCATATGCTATATTTTTAACTGATTACAAGAAAATTTTGAAAATAGCCGGCGGAGTGAAACAGTTGACTGTTCCCCTACTTCCGGATCCGAATTGTTCCATGCCCGAGAACGATGCGCAGTGCGTCATTCCTGTCAAGCGCACCAGTGACCATTCAGTTCGTTGGGCAGACGAGATGGCAGATAGATGAATAAATAATCAACAAAATGCTGTATTTCTTTCAAAACAATGTTGTGTTGCAATTTTTTAATGGTATGGTATGCTGACATTATCATCTTCAGTGGATTTGTGGTTATGTGCATGTATATAAGATAATAAAACAGTTATTTCATGTCTGTTCAGGGAACAGTCAAAACTATTGCCCCTCGGTGCTTGGAGATGACTTGGGAACTGTTGCCTCAGGCAACAGTTCTCAAGTCATCTCCAGCACCTCGGGTCAATAGTTTTGACTGTTCCCTGAACAGGCATGAACTAACTATATACTGTATCAACCGTCGTGAAAAAACCATGACGTCGTTTGATATTTTTTACTTATTAATCTCCCTATTATCAATTATCACATTACAATGAATAACACGGGCAATGGATCTAATGTAGCCTAATCTCACAAATCTGTGGTTTACTAATACATGTACTTTCTGATTAAAAAGCATCAAATTGCTGAATGTATAAGAATATTTTTCATTGATACCAGTGCACATAAAGATTGGTGTCGTGTTTATCGAAATATTATACCTGTATGCATTTAATTTTTCTTGCATTTCTAAATATCTGACTTTTCTACACTTGATCTTTACACTGCCATTTCTCATGAAAAATCAAAAACCCGTTTAAAAGAAATTGTTCACTACGCATTTTGTTTTTTTTTAAATTGTAATTGTGGGTCACGAATTAACTTATTTTGTCAACAATGCTGGAATTCCTAATCGATAACATATTTGTCGTGCTCGTCAGCATATATTTTCACAGGCACTTGTTTCATTCAAAAAATATATGCCCCCTCCTCTTCTTTACTTCAAGGTAAACATCTGCCCTTTACCCCTTCCCCACTTCACCTCAATATTTTTCGCTTATTTGTGATCTTTTCGCTGACCCAATTATATCGTTACACTCCCGAGATATTTCTCTTTTCGACTGCCACATTTAAATATAAATACCGGGCCTCCCTCAGACGAATTGGACAAGAATATTCAGCGAAAGTCGCATTTTCTCATTTTCAGTCACTGAAACGGATACAGTCACTTTCGGTCCGTTCTAAATTGATTTAGAAACTAAAAAAAAAGGTGTTTTAAAAATCAAATGTTAGTAATTTGGAGTTGAACATATTTTTATAATCTGCATTGGAACAATTATCTGTATTTTAAAGGCTTACTTTACATTTGAGAGGAGATTATCATGATGGCATTGTTACATATGGCAGGTCTAGAGAATTCCGAATGCATATGAAAAATCATTGACAGCTGTTACAAGTTATAATAACAGTAGGAAGAACTTTATTGACAGAGGTTATCACAGTTAGTAACATACTTTACCGTTTAGCAGCTGTTACAAGTTATAGTAACAGTAGGGAGAACTTTATTGACAGAGGTTATCACAGTTAGTAACATACTTTACCCTTTATCAGCTGTTACAAGATATAATAACAGTAGGAAGAACTTTATTGACAGAGGTTATCACAGTTAGTAATATACTTTACCCTTTATTAGCTGTTACAAGATATAATAACAGTAGGAAGAACTTTATTGACAGAGGTTATCACAGTAGTAACATACTTTACCCTTTATTAGCTGTTACAAGTTATAGTAACAGTAGGGAGAACTTTATTGACAGAGGTTATCACAGTTAGTAACATACTTTACCCTTTAGCAGCTGTTACAAGTTATAATAACAGTAGGAAGAACTTTATTGACAGAGGTTATCACAGTTAGTAGTATACTTTACCCTTTAGCAGCTGTTACAAGTTATAGTAACAGTAGGAAGAACTTTATTGACAGAGGTTATCACAGTTAGTAACATACTTTACCCTTTATCAGCTGTTACAAGTTATAGTAACAGTAGGAAGAACTTTATTGACAGAGGTTATCACAGTTAGTAACATACTTTACCCTTTAGCAGCTGTTACAAGTTATAATAACAGTAGGAAGAACTTTATTGACAGAGGTTATCACAGTTAGTAACATACTTTACCCTATAGCAGCTGTTACAAGTTATAGTAACAGTAGGAAGAACTTTATTGAGATCGTTCTAAATTTTGATAGGGATCGGTCACGAATTTTTCGACTTCTAAGCCTTTCCAATATATGTGCAGAAAACAATGATTTTTGAAAATTTTAAATATCGAGAAGTTGCACACAACCTACATTATTTCATTTCCAAACACCCCTTTTCATTATTTCCATTAATAGAATTTCTCAAGTGTAATAAAATATTGTTTATAGTTGTTCCTTATGGTTGAACCAACTCAGTACATCGGTAGTAACATGAATTTATGGGGGTTTTTTCTTGCACAATAGTAGCACATGTACCTACAAAAATGCCATTCGATTTAATATCTTGATATCTCGATACGTTTAGTGACATATTAAGTATAGCTATATTAACTTTATATTAACTCAGATAATTGTCATCGTATGTTTGTAATTCATCTCATGATTCCAATATTCTTGACCGATCCCTATCAAAATTTAGACCGATCCCAATCAAAATTACGTCAAATATCATGTCCACTCCCGAACAAATTTAACGAAAAAAAGACCGTGTCCGATCCTAGATGTAAGCAAACTTTCGGTGACTGATATTTCCAGTTTTTCATCACTTTCCACATAATAAACGTAATGCGGAACCCTCCCAAGCCAGGAAGGTACTGTATGGGTATGACATTGCCGACATGAGCCACGGTAAAAGAGAGGAAACGTGTTTTTGGAAGGTTGATCATCGTGCCACAAATCGAGAAAGGTTTCAAGCGAAATGTACAAAATGGGACTGGCCAAGATGCAAAATTGGGAAGATCGATGGTTCCCTGTAATCAGTATGTTGTGTTAACAATGCGTGTAGACTGGATCATTCGATTAAATGGCTTGAAACGTGCTTAAATTAGAGACCTACCCTTTTTCTTTTGGCTGTGTCGCTATCATGGAAGGACCGATCCTACTCGGGTACACGACAGTGATACTGAATCAACCTGGTTTGGATCATGTTATTTAAAATAGCAAGACTGATCGTCTTTCAAATAACATCAGCATGAAAAGAAATTGAAGAAGTTCTACCATCAACAGTTGCCGTAATAAAGTTTGTTTTCACAAAGACCAGACATGTTTGTCATTTTCTGTCAACACATTATCAAAGTTGCGCATATCTATGTACAGTACTTTCAAATATTCAGGCTCTAGATATCTTGTTGTAATTAACAGGAAGCAAATTAAGATGGTGAGCAATTAATGTATTTTTCATGCAACATTGTGTGTTGTGACGAATGCATTAGGACATTTATATAATCTTCATTTTATTTTATACCAAATCACAGTTGTAAATTAAGTATATATTTTGTTAACCGCATCGGTGGTTTAATTGTTAGCGTCCTCGCCCCGAGTGTGGTAGGTAGATTGTGGGTTCATTCCTTGGTCGGGTCAAACCAATGACTATCAAATTGCAGGCAACATTAAGGAATAAGAGCAAAGATTGTTTGGCTCAGAATCAGAACAATCTGTCCGAGTGGAGCGATATGTCTACCCGCGGACTGTTGATATTCTGAGGTAGCAATATAAAAAAATCCAACAAAGTGTGTTGATCTAGTACAAAGCGGACATCGTCACCAATGTCTTATCGAATGTAATTTGTAATGTGTAATAATATTTTTTTGCAATAAATTAAGCAATAGGATCGGCCAAAAGTTATTACAACTTATATTAAGTCCTCTCCTTGCATGTACAATACATATAATATATAATGACAACAAAACATATACAACATGGTATTAGGAATAATAGGTAAATGAAAGAGTCATGAATTAATGCAAAAGGGGGAAAAAAATGAAAAATCAGAAAACAATAAACAACAAGACTCTAAAGCTGCTGCCTTAGAGTATCAAAATCTGTTTGTCTATTTTATAAACCAAAAAACAACAAGATTCTAAAGCTGCTGCCGTGGAATATCAAAATCTGTTTGTCTGTTTTATAAAACAAAAAACAACAAGACTCTAAAGCTGCTGCCTTGGAATATCAAAATCTGTTTGTCTGTTTTATAAAACAAAAAACAACAAGACTCTAAAGCTGCTGCCTTAGAGTATCCAAATCTGTTTGTCTGTTTTATAAAGCAAAAAACAACAAGACTCTAAAGCTGCTGTCTTGGAGTATCAAAATCTGTTTGTCTGTTTTATAAAACAAAAACCAACAAGACTCTAAAGCTGCTGCCTTAGAATATCAAAATCTGTTTGTCTGTCTTATAAAACAAAAAACAACAAGATTCTAAAGCTGCTGCCTTTGAGTATCAAAATCTGTTTGTCTGTTTTACAAAACAAAAAACAACAAGGCTCTAAAGCTGCTGTCTTGGAGTATCAAAATCTGTTTGTCTGTTTTATAAAACAAAAACCAACAAGACTCTAAAGCTGCTGCCTTAGAGTATCAAAATCTGTTTGTCTGTCTTATAAAACAAAAAACAACAAGATTCTAAAGCTGCTGCCTTTGAGTATCAAAATCTGTTTGTCTGTTTTACAAAACAAAAAACAACAAGGCTCTAAAGCTGCTGTCTTAGAGTATCAAAATCTGTTTGTCTGTTTTATAAAACAAAAAACAACAAGACTCTAAAGCTGCTGCCTTGGAGTATCAAAATCTGTTTGTCTGTTTTATAAAACAAAAAACAACAAGACTCTAAAGCTGCTGCCTTGGAGTATCAAAATCTGTTTGTCTGTTTTACACAACAAAAAACAACAAGACTCTAAAGCTGCTGCCTTGGAGTATCAAAATCTGTTTGTTTGTTTGTTTTATAAAACAAAAAAACAACAAAACTCTAAAGCTGCTGCCTTGGAGTATCAAAATCTGTTTGTCTGTTTTATAAAACAAAAAACAACAAAACTCTAAAGCTGCTGCCTTGGAGTATCAAAATCTGTTTGTCTGTTTTATAAAACAAAAAACAACAAGACTCTAAAGCTGCTGTCTTAGAGTATCAAAATCTGTTTGTCTGTTTTATAAAACAAAACACAACAAGACTCTAAAGCTGCTGCCTTGGAGTATCAAAACCTGTTTGTTTTATAAACAAAAAACAACAAGACTCTAAAGCTGCTGCCTTGGAGTATCAAAATCTGTTTGTCTGTTTTATAAAACAAAAAACAACAAGACTCTAAAGCTGCTGTCTTAGAGTATCAAAATCTGTTTGTCTGTTTTATAAAACAAAAAACCACAAGACTCTAAAGCTGCTGCCTTGGAGTATCAAAATCTGTTTGTCTGTTTTATAAAACAAAAAACAACAAGACTCTAAAGCTGCTGCCTTGGAGTATCAAAATCTGTTTGTCTGTTTTATAAAACAAAAAACAACAAGACTCTAAAGCTGCTGTCTTAGAATTTCAAAATCTGTTTGTCTGTTTTATAAAACAATAAACAACAAGACTCTAAAGCTGCTGCCTTGGAATATCAAAAATCTATGTGTCTGTTTTATAAAAAAAAAACCAACAAGACTCTAAAGCTGCTCCCTTGGAGTATCAAGATCTGTTTGTCTGTTTTATAAAACAAAAACCAAAAAGACTCTAAAGCTGCTGCCTTGGAATATCAAAATCTGTTTGTCTGTTTTATAAAACAAAAAACAACAAGACTCTAAAGCTGCTGCCTTAGAGTATCACAATCTGTTTGTCTGTTTTATAAAACAAGAAACAACAAGACTCTAAAGCTGCTGCCTTAGAATTTCAAAATCTGTTTGTCTGTTTTATAAAACAAGAAACAACAAGACTCTAAAGCTGCTGTCTTAGAATTTTTAAATCTGTTTGTCTGTTTTATAAAACAATAAACAACAAGACTCTAAAGCTGCTGCCTTGGAGTATCAAAATCTGTTTGTTTTATAAAACAAAAAACAACAAGAGTCTAAAGCTACTGCCTTAGAGTATCAAAATCTGTTTGTCTGTTTTATAAAACTAAAAACAACAAGATTCTAAAGCTGCTGCCTTAGAGTATCAAAATCTGTTTGTCTGTTTTATAAAACAAAAAACAAGACTCTAAAGCTGCTGCCTTGGAGTATCAAAATCTGTTTGTCTGTTTTATAAAACAAAAAACAACAAGACTCTAAAGCTGCTGTCTTAGAATTTCAAAATCTGTTTGTCTGTTTTATAAAACAATAAACAACAAGACTCTAAAGCTGCTGCCTTGGAATATCAAAATCTATGTGTCTGTTTTATAAAACAAAAAACAACAAGACTCTAAAGCTGCTCCCTTGGAGTATCAAGATCTGTTTGTCTGTTTTATAAAACAAAAACCAAAAAGACTCTAAAGCTGCTGCCTTGGAATATCAAAATCTGTTTGTCTATTTTATAAAACAAAAAACAACAAGAGTCTAAAGCTGCTGCCTTGGAGTATCAAAATCTGTTTGTCTGTTTTATAAAACAAAACACAACAAGACTCTAAAGCTGCTGCCTTGGAGTATCAAAACCTGTTTGTTTTATAAACAAAAAACAACAAGACTCTAAAGCTGCTGCCTTGGAGTATCAAAATCTGTTTGTCTGTTTTATAAAACAAAAAACAACAAAACTCTAAAGCTGCTGTCTTAGAGTATCAAAATCTGTTTGTCTGTTTTATCAAACAAAAAACCACAAGACTCTAAAGCTGCTGCCTTGGAGTATCAAAATCTGTTTGTCTGTTTTATAAAACAAAAAACAACAAGATTCTAAAGCTGCTGCCTTAGAGTATCAAAATATGTTTGTCTGTTTTATAAAACAAAAAACAACAAGACTCTAAAGCTGCTGCCTTGGAGTATCAAAATCTGTTTGTCTGTTTTATAGAACAAAAAACAACAAGACTCTAAAGCTGCTGTCTTAGAATTTCAAAATCTGTTTGTCTGTTTTATAAAACAATAAACAACAAGAC
The DNA here is from genome assembly GCA_963383655.1 of Bathymodiolus septemdierum. Lineage (NCBI taxonomy): Eukaryota > Metazoa > Mollusca > Bivalvia > Mytilida > Modiolidae > Bathymodiolus > Bathymodiolus septemdierum. The sequence continues at coordinate 63,590,347 of OY726517.1, read as the reverse complement.
TCTAAAGCTGCTGCCTTGGAATATCAAAATCTATGTGTCTGTTTTATAAAACAAAAAACAACAAGACTCTAAAGCTGCTCCCTTGGAGTATCAAGATCTGTTTGTCTGTTTTATAAAACAAAAACCAAAAAGACTCTAAAGCTGCTGCCTTGGAATATCAAAATCTGTTTGTCTGTTTTATAAAACAAAAAACAACAAGACTCTAAAGCTGCTGCCTTAGAGTATCACAATCTGTTTGTCTGTTTTATAAAACAAGAAACAACAAGACTCTAAAGCTGCTGCCTTAGAATTTCAAAATCTGTTTGTCTGTTTTATAAAACAAGAAACAACAAGACTCTAAAGCTGCTGTCTTAGAATTTTAAAATCTGTTTGTCTGTTTTATAAAACAATAAACAACAAGACTCTAAAGCTGCTGCCTTGGAGTATCAAAATCTGTTTGTTTTATAAAACAAAAAACAACAAGAGTCTAAAGCTGCTGCCTTAGAGTATCAAAATCTGTTTGTCTGTTTTATAAAACAAAAAACAACAAGACTCTAAAGCTGCTGCCTTGGAGTATCAAAATCTGTTTGTCTGTTTTACACAACAAAAACCAACAAGACTCTAAAGCTGCTGCCTTAGAGTATCAAAATCTGTTTGTCTGTTTTATAAACAAAAAACAACAAGACTCTAAAGCTGCTGCCTTGGAGTATCAAAATCTGTTTGTCTGTTTTAAAAAGCAAAAAACAACAAGACTCTAAAGCTGCTGCCTTAGAGTATCACAATCTGTTTGTCTGTTTTATAAAACAAGAAACAACAAGACTCTAAAGCTGCTGCCTTAGAATTACAAAATCTGTTTGTCTGTTTTATAAAACAAGAAACAACAAGACTCTAAAGCTGCTGTCTTAGAATTTCAAAATCTGTTTGTCTGTTTTATAAAACAATAAACAACAAGACTCTAAAGCTGCTGCCTTGGAGTATCAAAATCTGTTTGTTTTAAAAAACAAAAAACAACAAGAGTCTAAAGCTGCTGCCTTAGAGTATCAAAATCTGTTTGTCTGTTTTATACAACAAAAAACAACAAGACTCTAAAGCTGCTGCCTTGGAGTATCAAAATCTGTTTGTCTGTTTTATAAAACAAAAAACAACAAGACTCTAAAGCTGCTGCCTTGGAGTATCAAAATCTGTTTGTCTGTTTTAAAAAGCAAAAAACAACAAGACTCTAAAGCTGCTGCCTTGGAGTATCAAAATCTGTTTGTCTGTTTTATAGAACAAAAAACAACAAGACTCTAAAGCTGCTGCCTTGGAGTATCAAAATCCGTTTGTCTGTTTTATAAAACAAAAGCCAAAAAGACTTTAAAGCTGCTGCCTTGGAATATCAAAATCTGTTTGTCTGTTTTATAAACAAAAAACAACAAGACTCTAAAGCTGCTGTCTTAGAGTATCAAAATCTGTTTGTCTGTTTTATAGAACAAAAAAACAACAAGACTCTAAAGCTGCTGCCTTGGAATATCAAAATCTGTTTGTCTGTTTTATAAAACAAAAAACAACAAGACTCTAAAGCTGCTGTCTTGGAGTATCAAAATATGTTTGTCTGTTTTATGAAACAAAAAACAACAAGACTCTAAAGCTGCTGCCTTAGAGTATCACAATCTGTTTGTCTGTTTTATAAAACAAGAAACAACAAGACTCTAAAGCTGCTGCCTTAGAATTTCAAAATCTGTTTGTCTGTTTTATAAAACAAGAAACAACAAGACTCTAAAGCTGCTGTCTTAGAATTTCAAAATCTGTTTGTCTGTTTTATAAAACAATAAACAACAAGACTCTAAAGCTGCTGCCTTGGAGTATCAAAATCTGTTTGTTTTATAAAACAAAAAACAACAAGAGTCTAAAGCTACTGCCTTAGAGTATCAAAATCTGTTTGTCTGTTTTATAAAACAAAAAACAAGACTCTAAAGCTGCTGCCTTGGAGTATCAAAATCTGTTTGTCTGTTTTATAAAACAAAAAACAACAAGACTCTAAAGCTGCTGTCTTAGAGTATCAAAATCTGTTTGTCTGTTTTATAAAGCAAAAAACAACAAGACTCTAAAGCTACTGCCTTAGAGTATCAAAATCTGTTTGTCTATTTTATAAAACAAAAAACAACAAGACTCTAAAGCTGCTGCCTTCGAGTATCAAAATCTGTTTGTCTGTTTTACACAACAAAAACCAACAAGATTCTAAAGCTGCTGCCTTAGAGTATCAAAATCTGTTTTTCTGTTTTATAAAACAAAAAACAACAAGACTCTAAAGCTACTGCCTTAGAGTATCAAAATCTGTTTGTCTATTTTATAAAACAAAAAACAACAAGAGTCTAAAGCTGCTGCCTTCGAGTATCAAAATCTGTTTGTCTGTTTTATAAAAAAAAACCAACAAGACTCTAAAGCTGCTGCCTTGGAGTATCAAAACCTGTTTGTTTTATAAACAAAAAACAACAAGACTCTAAAGCTGCTGCCTTGGAGTATCAAAATCTGTTTGTCTGTTTTATAAAACAAAAAACCAACAAGACTCTAAAGCTGCTGTCTTAGAGTATCAAAATCTGTTTGTCTGTTTTATCAAACAAAAAACCACAAGACTCTAAAGCTGCTGCCTTGGAGTATCAAAATCTGTTTGTCTGTTTTATAAAACTAAAAACAACAAGATTCTAAAGCTGCTGCCTTAGAGTATCAAAATCTGTTTGTCTGTTTTATAAAACAAAAAACAAGACTCTAAAGCTGCTGCCTTGGAGTATCAAAATCTGTCTGTTTTATAAAACAAAAAACAACAAGACTCTAAAGCTGCTGTCTTAGAATTTCAAAATCTGTTTGTCTGTTTTATAAAACAATAAACAACAAGACTCTAAAGCTGATCCCTTGGAGTATCAAGATCTGTTTGTCTGTTTTATAAAACAAAAACCAAAAAGACTCTAAAGCTGCTGCCTTGGAATATCAAAATCTGTTTGTCTATTTTATAAAACAAAAAACAACAAGAGTCTAAAGCTGCTGCCTTGGAGTATCAAAATCTGTTTGTCTGTTTTATAAAACAAAACACAACAAGACTCTAAAGCTGCTGCCTTGGAGTATCAAAACCTGTTTGTTTTATAAACAAAAAACAACAAGACTCTAAAGCTGCTGCCTTGGAGTATCAAAATCTGTTTGTCTGTTTTATAAAACAAAAAACAACAAGACTCTAAAGCTGCTGTCTTAGAGTATCAAAATCTGTTTGTCTGTTTTATAAAACAAAAAACAACAAGACTCTAAAGCTGCTGCCTTGGAGTATCAAAATCTGTTTGTCTGTTTTATAAAACAATAAACAACAAGACTCTAAAGCTGCTGCCTTGGAATATCAAAATCTATGTGTCTGTTTTATAAAACAGAAAACAACAAGACTCTAAAGCTGCTCCCTTGGAGTATCAAGATCTGTTTGTCTGTTTTATAAAACAAAAACCAAAAAGACTCTAAAGCTGCTGCCTTAGAGTATCACAATCTGTTTGTCTGTTTTATAAAACAAGAAACAACAAGACTCTAAAGCTGCTGCCTTAGAGTATCACAATCTGTTTGTCTGTTTTATAAAACAAGAAACAACAAGACTCTAAAGCTGCTGCCTTAGAATTTCAAAATCTGTTTGTCTGTTTTATAAAACAAGAAACAACAAGACTCTAAAGCTGCTGTCTTAGAATTTCAAAATCTGTTTGTCTGTTTTATAAAACAATAAACAACAAGACTCTAAAGCTGCTGCCTTGGAGTATCAAAATCTGTTTGTTTTATAAAACAAAAAACAACAAGAGTCTAAAGCTGCTGCCTTGGAGTATCAAAATCTGTTTGTCTGTTTTACACAACAAAAACCAACAAGACTCTAAAGCTGCTGCCTTGGAGTATCAAAATATGTTTGTCTGTTTTATAAAACAAAAAACAACAAGACTCTAAAGCTGCTGTCTTAGAGTATCGAAATCTGTTTTTCTGTTTTATAAAACAAAAAACAACAAGACTCTAAAGCTGCTGCCTTAGAGTATCAAAATCTGTTTGTCTATTTTATAAAACAAAAAACAACAAGAGTCTAAAGCTGCTGCCTTGGAGTATCAAAATCTGTTTGTCTGTTTTATAAAACAAAACACAACAAGACTCTAAAGCTGCTGCCTTGGAGTATCAAAACCTGTTTGTTTTATAAACAAAAAACAACAAGACTCTAAAGCTGCTGCCTTGCAGTATCAAAATCTGTTTGTCTGTTTTATAAAACAAAAAACAACAAGACTCTAAAGCTGCTGTCTTAGAGTATCAAAATCTGTTTGTCTGTTTTATAAAACAAAAAACCACAAGACTCTAAAGCTGCTGCCTTGGAGTATCAAAATCTGTTTGTCTGTTTTATAAAACAAAAAACAACAAGACTCTAAAGCTGCTGCCTTGGAGTATCAAAATCTGTTTGTCTGTTTTATAAAACAAAAAACAACAAGACTCTAAAGCTGCTGTCTTAGAATTTCAAAATCTGTTTGTCTGTTTTATAAAACAATAAACAACAAGACTCTAAAGCTGCTGCCTTGGAATATCAAAATCTATGTGTCTGTTTTATAAAACAAAAAACAACAAGACTCTAAAGCTGCTCCCTTGGAGTATCAAGATCTGTTTGTCTGTTTTATAAAACAAAAACCAAAAAGACTCTAAAGCTGCTGCCTTGGAATATCAAAATCTGTTTGTCTGTTTTATAAAACAAGAAACAACAAGACTCTAAAGCTGCTGCCTTAGAATTTCAAAATCTGTTTGTCTGTTTTATAAAACAAGAAACAACAAGACTCTAAAGCTGCTGTCTTTGAATTTCAAAATCTGTTTGTCTCTTTTATAAAACAATAAACAACAAGACTCTAAAGCTGCTGCCTTGGAGTATCAAAATCTGTTTGTTTTATAAAACAAAAAACAACAAGAGTCTAAAGCTGCTGCCTTAGAGTATCAAAATCTGTTTGTCTATTTTATAAAACAAAAAACAACAAGAGTCTAAAGCTGCTGCCTTGGAGTATCAAAATCTGTTTGTCTGTTTTATAAAACAAAACACAACAAGACTCTAAAGATGCTGCCTTGGAGTATCAAAACCTGTTTGTTTTATAAACAAAAAACAACAAGACTCTAAAGCTGCTGTCTTAGAGTATCAAAATCTGTTTGTCTGTTTTATCAAACAAAAAACCACAAGACTCTAAAGCTGCTGCCTTGGAGTATCAACATCTGTTTGTCTGTTTTATAAAACAAAAAACAACAAGATTCTAAAGCTGCTGCCTTAGAGTATCAAAATCTGTTTGTCTGTTTTATAAAACAAAAAACAACAAGACTCTAAAGCTGCTGCCTTGGAGTATCAAAATCTGTTTGTCTGTTTTATAAAACAAAAAACAACAAGACTCTAAAGCTGCTGTCTTAGAATTTCAAAATCTGTTTGTCTGTTTTATAAAACAATAAACAACAAGACTCTAAAGCTGCTGCCTTGGAATATCAAAATCTATGTCTCTGTTTTATAAAACAAAAAACAACAAGACTCTAAAGCTGCTCCCTTGGAGTATCAAGATCTGTTTGTCTGTTTTATAAAACAAAAACCAAAAAGACTCTAAAGCTGCTGCCTTGGAATATCAAAATCTGTTTGTCTGTTTTATAAAACAAAAAACAACAAGACTCTAAAGCTGCTGCCTTAGAGTATCACAATCTGTTTGTCTGTTTTATAAAACAAGAAACAACAAGACTCTAAAGCTGCTGCCTTGGAATTTCAAAATCTGTTTGTCTGTTTTATAAAACAAGAAACAACAAGACTCTAAAGCTGCTGTCTTAGAATTTCAAAATCTGTTTGTCTGTTTTATAAAACAATAAACAACAAGACTCTAAAGCTGCTGCCTTGGAGTATCAAAATCTGTTTGTTTTATAAAACAAAAAACAACAAGAGTCTAAAGCTGCTGCCTTAGAGTATCAAAATCTGTTTGTCTGTTTTATAAAACAAAAAACAACAAGACTCTAAAGCTGCTGCCTTGGAGTATCAAAATCTGTTTGTCTGTTTTACACAACAAAAACCAACAAGACTCTAAAGCTGCTGCCTTAGAGTATCAAAATCTGTTTGTCTGTTTTATAAACAAAAAACAACAAGACTCTAAAGCTGCTGCCTTGGAGTATCAAAATCTGTTTGTCTGTTTTAAAAAGCAAAAAACAACAAGACTCTAAAGCTGCTGCCTTAGAGTATCACAATCTGTTTGTCTGTTTTATAAAACAAGAAACAACAAGACTCTAAAGCTGCTGCCTTAGAATTACAAAATCTGTTTGTCTGTTTTATAAAACAAGAAACAACAAGACTCTAAAGCTGCTGTCTTAGAATTTCAAAATCTGTTTGTCTGTTTTATAAAACAATAAACAACAAGACTCTAAAGCTGCTGCCTTGGAGTATCAAAATCTGTTTGTTTTAAAAAACAAAAAACAACAAGAGTCTAAAGCTGCTGCCTTAGAGTATCAAAATCTGTTTGTCTGTTTTATACAACAAAAAACAACAAGACTCTAAAGCTGCTGCCTTGGAGTATCAAAATCTGTTTGTCTGTTTTATAAAACAAAAAACAACAAGACTCTAAAGCTGCTGCCTTGGAGTATCAAAATCTGTTTGTCTGTTTTAAAAAGCAAAAAACAACAAGACTCTAAAGCTGCTGCCTTGGAGTATCAAAATCTGTTTGTCTGTTTTATAGAACAAAAAACAACAAGACTCTAAAGCTGCTGCCTTGGAGTATCAAAATCCGTTTGTCTGTTTTATAAAACAAAAGCCAAAAAGACTTTAAAGCTGCTGCCTTGGAATATCAAAATCTGTTTGTCTGTTTTATAAACAAAAAACAACAAGACTCTAAAGCTGCTGTCTTAGAGTATCAAAATCTGTTTGTCTGTTTTATAGAACAAAAAAACAACAAGACTCTAAAGCTGCTGCCTTGGAATATCAAAATCTGTTTGTCTGTTTTATAAAACAAAAAACAACAAGACTCTAAAGCTGCTGTCTTGGAGTATCAAAATATGTTTGTCTGTTTTATGAAACAAAAAACAACAAGACTCTAAAGCTGCTGCCTTAGAGTATCACAATCTGTTTGTCTGTTTTATAAAACAAGAAACAACAAGACTCTAAAGCTGCTGCCTTAGAATTTCAAAATCTGTTTGTCTGTTTTATAAAACAAGAAACAACAAGACTCTAAAGCTGCTGTCTTAGAATTTCAAAATCTGTTTGTCTGTTTTATAAAACAATAAACAACAAGACTCTAAAGCTGCTGCCTTGGAGTATCAAAATCTGTTTGTTTTATAAAACAAAAAACAACAAGAGTCTAAATCTGCTGCCTTAGAGTATCAAAATCTGTTTGTCTGTTTTATAAAACAAAAAACAACAAGACTCTAAAGCTGCTGCCTTGGAGTATCAAAATCTGTTTGTCTGTTTTACACAACAAAAACCAACAAGACTCTAAAGCTGCTACCTTAGAGTATCAAAATCTGTTTGTCTGTTTTATAAAACAAAAAACAACAAGACTCTAAAGCTGCTGCCTTGGAGTATCAAAATCTGTTTGTCTGTTTTAAAAAGCAAAAAACAACAAGACTCTAAAGCTGCTGCCTTAGAGTATCACAATCTGTTTGTCTGTTTTATAAAACAAGAAACAACAAGACTCTAAAGCTGCTGCCTTAGAATTTCAAAATCTGTTTGTCTGTTTTATAAAACAAGAAAAAACAAGACTCTAAAGCTGCTGTCTTAGAATTTCAAAATCTGTTTGTCTGTTTTATAAAACAATAAACAACAAGACTCTAAAGCTGCTGCCTTGGAGTATCAAAATCTGTTTGTTTTAAAAAACAAAAAACAACAAGAGTCTAAAGCTGCTGCCTTAGAGTATCAAAATCTGTTTGTCTGTTTTATACAACAAAAAACAACAAGACTCTAAAGCTGCTGCCTTGGAGTATCAAAATCTGTTTGTCTGTTTTATAAAACAAAAAACAACAAGACTCTAAAGCTGCTGCCTTGGAGTATCAAAATCTGTTTGTCTGTTTTAAAAAGCAAAAAACAACAAGACTCTAAAGCTGCTGCCTTGGAGTATCAAAATCTGTTTGTCTGTTTTATAGAACAAAAAACAACAAGACTCTAAAGCTGCTGCCTTGGAGTATCAAAATCTGTTTGTCTGTTTTATAAAACAAAAACCAAAAAGACTCTAAAGCTGCTGCCTTGGAATATCAAAATCTGTTTGTCTGTTTTATAAACAAAAAACAACAAGATTCTAAAGCTGCTGTCTTAGAGTATCAAAATCTGTTTGTCTGTTTTATAGAACAAAAAAACAACAAGACTCTAAAGCTGCTGCCTTGGAATATCAAAATCTGTTTGTCTGTTTTATAAAACAAAAAAACAACAAGACTCTAAAGCTGCTGCCGTGGAGTATCAAAATCTGTTTGTCTGTTTTATAAAACAAAAAACAACAAGACTCTAAAGCTGCTGCCTTAAAGTATCAAAATCTGTTTGTCTGTTTTATAAAGCAAAAAACAACAAGAAAAGCTGCTGCCTTGGAGTATCAAAATCTGTTTGTCTGTTTTAAAAAACAAAAAACAACAAGATTCTAAAGCTGCTGCCTTGGAATATCAAAATCTGTTTTTCTGTTTTATAATACAAAAAACAACAAGACTCTAAAGCTGCTGCCTTGGAGTATCAAAATCTGTTTGTCTGTTTTATAAAACAAAAAACAACAAGACTCTAAAGTTGCTGCCTTAGAGTATCAAAATCTGTTTGTCTGTTTTATAAAACAAAAAACAACAAGACTCTAAAGCTGCTGCCTTGGAGTATCAAAATCTGTTTGTCTGTTTTATAAAACAAAAAACAGCAAGACTCTAAAGTTGCTGCCTTAAAGTATCAAAATTTGTTTGTCTGTTTTATAAAACAAAAAACAACAAGACTCTAAAGCTGCTGCCTTAGAGTATCAAAATATGTTTGTCTGTTTTATAAAACAAAAAACAACAAGACTCTAATGCTGCTGTCTTGGAGTATCAAAATCTGTTTGTCTGTTTTATAAAACAAAAAACAACAAGACTCTAAAGCTGCTGCCTTAGAATATCAAAATCTGTTTGTCTGTTTTATAAAACAAAAAAACAACAAGACTCTAAAGCTGCTGCCTTAGAGTATCAAAATATGTTCGTCTGTTTTATAAAACAATAAACAACAAGACTCTAAAGCTGCTGCCTTGGAATATCAAAATCTATTTGTCTGTTTTATAAAACAATAAACAAACAAGACTCTAAAGCTGCTGCCTTGGAGTATCAACATCTGTTTGTCTGTTTTATAAAACAATAAACAAAAACACTTTCTCAAACATTTTTGAGTTAGTTTGATCAGTATATTATGAATAATTTCCAAACAACAGTGCTTCAATATTAATCTCAATATTCATGTTAATTAAATCATTGAATAGAGATATTCCTTGATTGTAATATAATTGGTATGTTAAAAGGTAATGAATGGCATCTTCAATAGGAGAACCGCAAGATTATTTTGGATCGTCCACTACATGAATTTTAATTAGATCAGCTTTTAAAGAACTACATTGGTGTAGTAAATTGTATTGTATGCCATATGTTAAATTTATAATTTGTTCTCGCAATGATTTAAATGAAATATTGCTCATTTAACGTTAAGAAATAATTACTTATTCTCTCATACTTTGCTTAAATGTAAATACGTTTTTACACAATTTCTGTAAATAAAACTACAAATATTTCTGTTAACAACTCTGTTTATAAATTTGAGGTTATTTGTTCTTAGCGTACATGTTGTACCTCGTTAATCTAAATATCTCATGATATGACATATATAATAATTCACACAAATGATCCTTAAAACTGCCGTGATATGATGTTTCTGTTTGTCAGCATTGCTAACCTAAGATCAAAATACTGAAAGTACTGAGAGCCGGGCTAACCTTTCAATCTCAATGTGAAAGCCTTGAAAGAAAAAAAATGGGTGTTGGAAATAAGATTTAGGCTTTGACAACAGGAGACATCTGCATAGCTGTTCAACTAGTCCTTTACCTGCCATGTTTGTGATGAATCAACACCAAAGCAACAACAATAAGAAAACATATATGGTTAACTGGAAAAATTGTCAAGATGTAAATGTTATTCACTATAGGCTACTGTTTGTAGCCATGTTGAATTTACCTCCAAACATACAATAATCTTACTGCATTCAACAAACATATATCATCTTGATATTTCCATGTTATGGTAGTTTAGACAAATCATTACATTTAAATATTAACCATGTTTGATATACTGGCACCTTGATGTTTCAGATCTGATTGATAAGGTTATAATACATAGATATAAGAGATTAAATGCAACTTAATGTTTTCGCTTAAGAATGGTAAAGCTGTAAAAATATAAGTTTGCAAGACAACATTTTTTTGGACCCAACATTGCTTATTAAAAAAAAATACTTAGCAATTCATATGATAACAGATATCAATTGAAAATAGCAACCAAAAGCATTAAATTAAGAATAATAAATAATAGGCAAATTTATAGTACAATTATTGACACCATGGGTCAGACTTTTCCAGTTGGAATATTATTACTGGAGGAAACCGAAGTACCCGAAGAAAACCATGAACCTTCCGAAAGTCACCGACAAACTTGATCACATAATGTTGTACCGAGTACGCCTCGCCTGAGTGGCATGTAGGTAAAAGGAGGCAATGGAACAGCTGCAGGGTTTTCAGAGATTTTATTACCACAGGTAAAAAGATGACATAATGGTATAATAATATTTCACGAAAATATTCACTAATCTTATTTCTATGATTATGGTGTTTAACGCCACTTTCAAAACAATATTTCAGCTATATCATGGCGGTTAGTTTGATTGGTTTGAGGAAACTGAAGTACCCAGAGTACACAACCTACCTTTCGCAGGTCACTGACAAACGTTATCACGTAATGTTGTATCAAGTACTCCTCTCCACGACGGGGATTGGAACTCACAACTTCCGTGGTGATAAGCACTAATTGCAGAGGTAGTTTAAAGAGAAAAAGATTATAAAAAGTATCACATTTCAGACAGAAAACGATTCTTAATGAAATACTGTTTGTATTATGCTACGATATATAAAATTAAAAAAATCATAATAGATTTTAAAATCTATCCATGAAAAAGCATTAACAATAACAATGCTGATAGGAAATAATTGCCACACATTAATATTGTTTATTTTATAGCTTTCTTTTTGTATATCATTATAAGTACACAAAAAAAAACAATACTGAAGTTTTAAAAATCATTACACATTGTAATTAGGAATTCAAATACTTTTCAAAGTAATTAGAAATTACAAAAAGTATGAACAACACGAAGTGTCAAACTCCATCATTCATTTTACATTGTGCATTTTAAGAGCACTAAACATATACAATAAATACTAAACCTCTACAACACTATGTAATAAATATATACACTATATTATTACTTTTTCACTTGATAAAATGTCTGGTTGATATTCAAAGATAAAAAAAAATGGAGTTTTACCATGTGACAGTAGATTTTATGACAACATCATATGTATTCAATACAAAGTTATTTTTTTCAAGATTAACAATTTTTGCAAAGTGATACAAAGGACGTACTATCACTCTTCATTTCAGACATGGTGACACAGACTAATTTATACTTTTAGTTTGTATCATTTAATGTAATCTAACATATCTTATTAGAAACTAGGAAGACATTTTCTTCACATTCTGATATGCATTTGTATGTAGACTGTAATATTGAAAATGGAAACTTAAATTGAAAAGGGCAAAATCTGATCCATCCTTAGAATCAGGCCCTATGAGAGTAGGGGGGTTCAGCCGGTACAACGTCTGGGGCCCAGAGAGCCAAGAAAGGGCCTGTGAATCTCTGAAGGGCCCCATAGCCTTAGCCGTTTTATTTATATTTTTTTGTTTTTTTTTGCATTTTCAACTATTTTTAGTTTATTTAGAAAAATAATTATGTATAATTCACTTAGACTTCTGAATTATATTTGTTACTGCTTTGTATAAAGGATATGTTATCTAGACATTCTGCTGCACAAGAAATAACACATTCATGAAAGTTTACCAGTGGTTTAATTGGACCTCAAATCCTCTGTTTTGAGAGAAGTCTCAGCCTTTCCAAAGCAATCTTGTCCGCCTTGTAATATTTCTCTTGGATGCCCTGCTTAGAATACACATTTAGGCAACTTAGCTGCGGTCCCGTAGCTCTTATGGTCTTATAGAACTACGAATTTCACCCGTTTAAAACTTGCAAAATTGCGACTGCAACTGAGGGGGGAACTTTCGGGTACATGTATAATGATTTACCGGTATTACTATGATTCAGCCAGCGCTCGTCATTTTCGTAATTGACGAATGCATTTTAATTTTGACAATTATTTTTGTAGAGCAATTCGCCTTTTAAAATAGTTTGAAAGCATAAAATGTATCATTAGTTGCTGCCCTGATATGTCTATGACCCACGTCAATTAAACAGAGGTAACATATATTTAATTACGTAAACAAAATGATTAAAAATTTACAACTTTTTTAGGTATGATAATTACACGAAGTTCAAGTCGACTTGTAATTTTGAATAATCGTCCTATATGCGTATGGCACCCGCGTATTTTTGCCACGTGTCTTTTATGAAAATGCCGATATCGTGTTTACTGAAATCTATTCAGGAAGTATTTTACTTATACACCAGAAAAACAAAAATATCAAAAAAGAAGAACAATGATAATATATCGGTTTAAATATTTTTTTTTGTAATAAAGTACAGAAAATGATTATTAAATCTAGATTTTCATGTAAATAACACTTAAAACTATGTAAAACGTAGATCATGGCATCTTTTCTTCATGTCGATCTGCAAATCGCCGCGATTGGAAAAAGAAGAAGTGATATTTGCTAAACTATATCGTTTTTCTTAATTTTTTTTATATTTTTGTAGTCAAAATGATTATTAAATGCACAATATTGTTATAAATAACTCATAAAACAACACAAATAGTAGTTTTGAGTTCTTTTCTTCAATATTCTTGATAATACAGATTATTCTTGATTGTTCTTCAATTAGACCCACCGTACTCGCCATCTGGTTAAAAATTGCGATCTATTTGTTTAGATTAAATCTGATTTGTGGAGTACATTGATACCGTTCTGTAAGATAAATATTTTTTCTACAATCTTCCATAGTTAATTATCCTTGAATATTTATATTTACAACCTTAAATGAGATAAATGTTTTTTTGTTTTTAAATTAGCCCTTCGCTCCGACATCTTCGATTGAAGTGAAGTGCCGACGCGATCAACACAATAGATATCTACGCTTCGATTCTGAGAATTTTACAGCTGAAAGTTTCAGTCTTAATGATTTAGAATCATAGAAACTCATTTGTATATTAATTTATTGTGGTCAGTTGTCATATTTATTTGTTAGGTATTGCGAATTCAATACACACTAATGAGAACTATGTTTCAATGCACAGTAATAAATGAGTGGCACGTAAACCACACGTCATACAGCATGAGCTACCGTTCTTGAAGGCGATCGTACCAATAGCCTGTGGCTATTAGCCACGACTAAAAAGGGTGAAATTTTCCTGAGACGATTAGCGAGTCTCACGTATAATAGCCTGAGCATGAGCAGACAATTGGTTCAAATTTTACGTCACACTCAACTTTAATCAATTTTTTTATTTGTATAAAGCTATATGATTATTTCCTTATTGGACCATTAGCATTCAGTGTTGTTGTCAGATATTCATGATCATGAACACCCTGAAATTACAAGAAAAAAACATAAAACATACATATTTTTAATTAGATGTAATTGATAGCACGGGTTAAAAACTTAACATAGCACATTCCTGATACTTTCATAATATTAATTCTTAATCGTATTACGGATATGTTGCCAAAGGATGACAATGTCATACGAACAATTACTTCCTGTTAAATCTACATTAAACTTGTTTAATACCATAACCACCACCCGCTATCCGACGATCCATTTATATCATATCATTGTCTAGTCACTGATTGGTCGTTTTATATGTGACCTCTGAGTATAAAACGACAAGGGATGTGATTAAAAGTGAATGCAACGAAATATTTAAATTTGAAATAGAAATTTGCAAATTATCACGGATTGTAAAATATATATAGGGGCCGTCGTGGACATGGTCGTATGGAAAACACTATCACCACAAGTTGTGAGTTTGAATACCGCTCATTGCGATGTGTACTAGATATAACATAATGTGATAAAGTTTGTCAGTGACTTGCGACAGATGGGTGGTTTTCTCCGGGTACTTCGGTTTCCTCCAACAACAACACTGACCGCCACGATATTGTTGAAAGTGGCGTTAAGCACTATATCCCTAACTCTATAATTTTGATGCAATATAATTATGTCATTTTTCGAATTTGTATTCAGTGTGCGTCCGTTTTGCAATTTATGTCTACAGTGATATTGTTTTTATATCATGTACATACAGCCTGTGTACCATCCGTTTTCTTGTTTGTGACTACAATTCTATTGTTTATTGTATCATGTACATACGGTCTGTGTACCATCCGTTTTCTTGTTTGTGACTACAATTCTATTGTTTATTGTATCATGTACATACGGCCTGTGTACCATCCGTTTTCTTGTTTGTGACTACAATTCTATTGTTTATTGTATCATGTACATACATACAGCCTGTGTACCATCCGTTTTCTTGTTTGTGACTACAATTCTATTGTTTATTGTATCATGTACATACAGCCTGTGTACCATCCGTTTTCTTGTTTGTGACTACAATTCTATTGTTTATTGTATCATGTACATACAGCCTGTGTACCATCCGTTTTCTTGTTTGTGACTACAATTCTATTGTTTATTGTATCATGTACATACGGCCTGTGTACCATCCGTTTTCTTGTTTGTGACTACAATTCTATTGTTTATTGTATCATGTACATACAGCCTGTGTACCATCCGTTTTCTTGTTTGTGACTACAATTCTATTGTTTATTGTATCATGTACATACGGTCTGTGTACCATCCGTTTTCTTGTTTGTGACTACAATTCTATTGTTTATTGTATCATGTACATACGGCCTGTGTACCATCCGTTTTCTTGTTTGTGACTACAATTCTATTGTTTATTGTATCATGTACATACAGCCTGTGTACCATCCATTTTCTTGTTTGTGACTACAATTCTATTGTTTATTGTATCATGTACATACAGCCTGTGTACCATCCGTTTTCTTGTTTGTGACTACAATTCTATTGTTTATTGTATCATGTACATACAGCCTGTGTACCATCCGTTTTCTTGTTTGTGACTACAATTCTATTGTTTATTGTATCATGTACATACGGTCTGTGTACCATCCGTTTTCTTGTTTGTGACTACAATTCTATTGTTTATTGTATCATGTACATACGGCCTGTGTACCATCCGTTTTCTTGTTTGTGACTACAATTCTATTGTTTATTGTATCATGTACATACAGCCTGTGTACCATCCGTTTTCTTGTTTGTGACTACAATTCTATTGTTTATTGTATCATGTACATACGGCCTGTGTACCATCCGTTTTCTTGTTTGTGACTACAATTCTATTGTTTATTGTATCATGTACATACAGCCTGTGTACCATCCGTTTTCTTGTTTGTGACTACAATTCTATTGTTTATTGTATCATGTACATACAGCCTGTGTACCATCCGTTTTCTTGTTTGTGACTACAATTCTATTGTTTATTGTATCATGTACATACAGCCTGTGCACCATCCGTTTTCTTGTTTGTGACTACAATTCTATTGTTTATTGTATCATGTACATACAGCCTGTGTACCATCCATTTTCTTGTTTGTGACTACAATTCTATTGTTTATTGTATCATGTACATACAGCCTGTGTACCATCCGTTTTCTTGTTTGTGACTACAATTCTATTGTTTATTGTATCATGTACATACAGCCTGTGCACCATCCGTTTTCTTGTTTGTGACTACAATTCTATTGTTTATTGTATCATGTACATACGGCCTGTGTACCATCCGTTTTCTTGTTTGTGACTACAATTCTATTGTTTATTGTATCATGTACATACAGCCTGTGTACCATCCGTTTTCTTGTTTGTGACTACAATTCTATTGTTTATTGTATCATGTACATACAGCCTGTGCACCATCCGTTTTCTTGTTTGTGACTACAATTCTATTGTTTATTGTATCATGTACATACGGCCTGTGTACCATCCGTTTTCTTGTTTGTGACTACAATTCTATTGTTTATTGTATCATGTACATACAGCCTGTGTACCATCCGTTTTCTTGTTTGTGACTACAATTCTATTGTTTATTGTATCATGTACATACGGCCTGTGTACCATCCGTTTTCTTGTTTGTGACTACAATTCTATTGTTTATTGTATCATGTACATACAGCCTGTGTACCATCCGTTTTCTTGTTTGTGACTACAATTCTATTGTTTATTGTATCATGTACATACAGCCTGTGTACCATCCGTTTTCTTGTTTGTGACTACAATTCTATTGTTTATTGTATCATGTACATACAGCCTGTGCACCATCCGTTTTCTTGTTTGTGACTACAATTCTATTGTTTATTGTATCATGTACATACAGCCTGTGTACCATCCATTTTCTTGTTTGTGACTACAATTCTATTGTTTATTGTATCATGTACATACAGCCTGTGTACCATCCGTTTTCTTGTTTGTGACTACAATTCTATTGTTTATTGTATCATGTACATACAGCCTGTGCACCATCCGTTTTCTTGTTTGTGACTACAATTCTATTGTTTATTGTATCATGTACATACGGCCTGTGTACCATCCGTTTTCTTGTTTGTGACTACAATTCTATTGTTTATTGTATCATGTACATACAGCCTGTGTACCATCCGTTTTCTTGTTTGTGACTACAATTCTATTGTTTATTGTATCATGTACATACATACAGCCTGTGTACCATCCGTTTTCTTGTTTGTGACTACAATTCTATTGTTTATTGTATCATGTACATACATACAGCCTGTGTACCATCCAGTTTCTTGTTAGTGACTACAATTCTATTGTTTATTGTATCATGTGCATACGGCTTGTGTACCATCCATTTTCTTGTTTGTGACTACAATTCTATTGTTTATTGTATCATGTACATACAGCCTTTGTACCATCCATTTTCTTGTTTGTGACTACAATTCTATTGTTTATTGTATCATGTACATACAGCCTGTGTACCATCCGTTTTCTTGTTTGTGACTACAATTCTATTGTTTATTGTATCATGTACATACAGCCTGTGTACCATCCGTTTTCTTGTTTGTGACTACAATTCTATTGTTTATTGTATCATGTACATACAGCCAGTGTACCATCCGTTTTCTTGTTTGTGACTACAATTCTATTGTTTATTGTATCATGTACATACAGCCTTTGTACCATCCATTTTCTTGTTTGTGACTACAATTCTATTGTTTATTGTATCATGTACATACAGCCTGTGTACCATCCGTTTTCTTGTTTGTGACTACAATTCTATTGTTTATTGTATCATGTACATACGGCCTGTGTACCATCCGTTTTCTTGTTTGTGACTACAATTCTATTGTTTATTGTATCATGTACATACGGCCTGTGTACCATCCGTTTTCTTGTTTGTGACTACAATTCTATTGTTTATTGTATCATGTACATACAGCCTGTGTACCATCCGTTTTCTTGTTTGTGACTACAATTCTATTGTTTATTGTATCATGTACATACAGCCTTTGTACCATCCGTTTTCTTGTTTGTGACTACAATTCTATTGTTTATTGTATCATGTACATACAGCCTGTGTACCATCCGTTTTCTTGTTTGTGACTACAATTCTATTGTTTATTGTATCATGTACATACGGCCTGTGTACCATCCGTTTTCTTGTTTGTGACTACAATTCTATTGTTTATTGTATCATGTACATACGGCCTGTGTACCATCCGTTTTCTTGTTTGTGACTACAATTCTATTGTTTATTGTATCATGTACATACAGCCTGTGTACCATCCGTTTTCTTGTTTGTGACTACAATTCTATTGTTTATTGTATCATGTACATACGGCCTGTGTACCATCCGTTTTCTTGTTTGTGACTACAATTCTATTGTTTATTGTATCATGTACATACAGCCTTTGTACCATCCGTTTTCTTGTTTGTGACTACAATTCTATTGTTTATTGTATCATGTACATACATACAGCCTGTGTACCATCCGGTTTCTTGTTAGTGACTACAATTCTATTGTTTATTGTATCATGTGCATACGGCTTGTGTACCATCCATTTTCTTGTTTGTGACTACAATTCTATTGTTTATTGTATCATGTACATACATACAGCCTGTGTACCATCCATTTTCTTGTTTGTTACTACAATTCTATTGTTTATTGTATCATGTGCATACGGCTTGTGTACCATCCATTTTCTTGTTTGTGACTACAATTCTATTGTTTATAGCATCATGTACATACAGCCTGTGTACCATCCATTTTCTTGTTTGGGACTACAATTTTATTGTTTATTATATCATGTATATACGGCCTGTGTACCATCCGTTTTCTTGTTGTGACTACAATTCTATTGTTTATTGTATCATGTACATACGGCCTGTGTACCATCCGTTTTCTTGTTTGTGACTACAATTCTATTGTTTATTGTATCATGTACATACAGCCTGTGTACCATCCGTTTTCTTGTTTGTGACTACAATTCTATTGTTTATTGTATCATGTACATACGGTCTGTGTACCATCCGTTTTCTTGTTGTGACTACAATTCTATTGTTTATTGTATCATGTACATACAGCCTCTGCACCATCCGTTTTCTTGTTTGTGACTACAATTCTATTGTTTATTGCATCATGTACATACAGCCTGTGTACCATCCGTTTTCTTGTTTGTGACTACAATTCTATTGTTTATTGTATCATGTACATACAGCCTGTATACCATCCGTTTTCTTGCTTGTGACTACAATTCTATTGTTTATTATATCATGTACATACGGCCTGTGTACCATCCGTTGTCTTGTTTGTGACTACAATTCTATACAATTACTGCACTTGAATGAGATCAATATGAGGCTTTATGGAGCAGAGTACAACAATATTGAACGGGTCGAATGCCGAGTTCAATATTGTTGTACTCTGCTCCATGAAACCTCATATTGATCAAGTTCAAGTGTAGTAATTGTTTTATTACATACGGCTCTATTTTACTTTTAATTTTGAAATTTTATGAAAACTATGAAATTTTTGAAACTTTTTGAAAATTTTATCATTTTAAATTTTTTTGAAATAGTATGAAATTTTTGAAAGTTTTGAAATTTTATGAAAATTTTGAATTTATTAAAAAAAAAGGAAATTATCAAATTTGGTAAAAAAAAATTGAACTTTAAACTTTTCTTTTTTTTAATTTTATGATTTTCAAATTTTTTGAAAATTTTCAAATTTTATGAAATTTTCTAACATTGATTAGCAAAAAGCAATTTCTGTGCAATAAAAAACCATATTGCTGATCAAGTTCAAGTGTAGTAATTGTTTTATTACATACGACTCTATTTTACTCTTAATTTTGAAATTTTATGAAAACTATGAAATTTTTGAAACGTTTTGAAAATTTTATCATTTTGATTCTTTTTTTAAATAGTATGAAATTTTTGAAAGTTTTGAAATTTTATGAAAATTTTGAATCTAAAAAAAAAATGAATTAGCAAAAAGCAATTTCTGTGCAATAAAAAAAACATATTGCACTCTCGTGCCACGTAATTTCATTCATTGATTTTGCACGAGAGTGCAATATGATTATTTATTGCACAGAAATTGCTTTTTTTAGAAAATGGAATGTCACGTGTATTGCTTCTGACCAATAGAAAAACAGTAAAATAGAGCCTTATGTAATAATATTGTTTATTGTATCATGTACATACGGCCTGTGTACCATCCGTTTTCTTGTTTCGAAGAGTATTATATTATATGCTTTAGTGATCTATCTTAAATTATTTCCACGTAAATATGGTTGGGTAAGGAGACTTTCCAAAATAATCGTCCTAAGCGAGTTTGTGTGGTTAATGTGCAATAGTGGACACCCACTGGCCCTTCTTTAAATCAAATCAATATTTTGTGAAACTGCCATTTAATACAAGACAATATTTTATATGAATATTACGACTTATCCTAAATAAATGAGTACGTTTTAACGACATCGTTTTGATATATGACGATGTGATTTTCCATGGTATAAGATCCAGATACAATAAAACAAAGGTAGCTGGCACCCGTCGTGCAATGACGACATACAACACATTCTGATACGAAAATTTTGAAGTGTAGCATACATACACATTTGTACACATAAAACAAGAGCGTTATGATCATAGAAAAGATAAGAATTAAAATAAAATAAAATAACACAAAATGAAATGGAGTTAAAAGTCAAAATTAGATATTGTATCTTTTGACATACCTTTGGCGATATATATATACCTTAAATAAGATGCAACACACATCTATCTTTGATAATATTGACGTTCATAAGAACAACAAGAACTAATGCAATCTGAACAACACGAAAAACACGAAAACGACGAGTTAAATACACAGAGTATGCTTACGTGTGTTCCAGGACAGTGGAATGGTTGGTCCAGATGCCAGGTATGTTGCTTGCTGCCTGGTGCCTCAAACTTAAACATAGAAATTATTTGAATAAAACATTTTTAGTTTTTTTTATGTAATCAAACACATTTAAGAGGAAAGGATTAGATACAACATAAACTTTCCACATTCCTTGCTCACTAGACTTTAAACATGTAGATGGCATTTATCTGCTACTTCACAATTCCAATTTCTAGCATTTACGTATTAGATTTGAAATGGGATGAGCAAATCGTATCAGACCGGTCTAATATTTTCACAGGAAGTAACCAGGATAAACATACATGACTAATGATGGCATGCAAGTCATGTAACATAAAAATATGATACGCGTATTTGCTGAGGATAACCATAAATGTTTAAAATGAAATGCGGCACCATTGTTAATAGTTTTACAGTTTCAAATCATTTTGTAAATATGAAATATCTTATTTCCATGTACCAATTTTAAAACAAAAAATAAATCCTGCTTTGTAGTTTTCGTTTTAAGAATAAAAACGTAGATATCTAATTTAGTGCACACGACGCGTTTCTGGAATAACCGTCATCTGATACGTCCATACCCAGAAGTTTTGAAAGTCAAATATTCTAACAGGCTTTGGGAGCAAGAAACCGAACGATCACTAATCATAAGATATGCTGAATTCATGGCGGGTTATATCTAAATGATCAAGCATTGCCGTTACTACTCCATTCCATTCTACAACATGAAGCCAGGATTACAATGGTTGAAATCGCAGAGTTGTTTGATAAAATGTTGGGCTACAAATCGTCAATACTAAAGTTTCATACTTTAACAGCGTACCTGATGAAGGTTATTCCATAGGCGCGTTTTTATTATTAAGACATCAGCATTATATAAACCATATTCTAATAAAAGGGTTAAATTTATCAACTCTTCAATAAGTCGACAAACATTTACAATATACTATTATTCTGCAATTGTACATAATTTGATGTGCTTAGAATCTCTTTATTTCCAGAGATTTTGTATATTTTCATATGTATTTTGGTGCCACAAAGTATGCTATATCATTCTAACCACCTACCATATTATTCCATAATGAAATAGCTGCTGCCCCATGACCTTTCTCGTTGAAATGGAAACAATCCGGAGAGAAGTAGCTTAGATCAACCATATCGGTACCTGACTATCAAATATAAACAAAACTAAACATTTGAGGATACCAAAGGGGTAACCAGAGGCCGTAAATAAAAAAGGACTGGCAACACAATGGCCAAGCGAAAAAAGGACAAAAGGACAAACAACTATCTACACATCACTACACAGAAAACTAAAGATCGAGCAACACGACCCCAACTAAAAACCGAAGGTGAACTAAAAATAGTATCTCAATATGTACTCGTGTTGCACAATACGTAAGTAATCTTACAGACTAATGTGGATGTCGCCATTTTTCAGCACTTTCTAACGACGTATTCGTTTCATTTTACATATATTCTTTAATTGTCTTATCTGTACAATTTTGGGAAAGGCATAAGAGAAACATCCTAAATTAATAGAAAATGACAAACAAGTGGATAACAGATAACAAAAGAGACAAACTACAAACATTAATCAACATGGACTATTACAGAAAACTTAAATCAGTAATATCAAATTCAGATATTCAAGTCGTGTGTCTATCGCGGCCTATCTTTTAAATTTTTTGTGTTCTACTTTTTGCTTTGCTTGCCTTCTTCCTACATGTCTTGTATATCCAATGTTGCCATTGTTTCTGGATTGTTCATTATTAATTGGCCCTTCGGTTTTCTCCTACGTTTATAAATTACTGCGTTCCAAGCCTATTTACGCAAAAGAACCCTTCTATTAGACCATAATATAACTGGATCGCTTAGAGTAGTTGTCAGTACTCTAGCATGTATATTATATTGTATCCCAGGTTTGAAAATTATAACAGCTTTTGATTGGTTAACATCCCGGGTATAAAATCCCATATTCCCAGGTGTTGCTAGGCCATATTACCGTGTGTAACTAGCCATTTAACCAATCAAATGTTGTTACAATTTTCAAAACGGGTATAATATGACGTTAAATCTCGCGACGTTGCGCTCCAAAATCATATTTAGTTAATTTTGGCTATATATTGAATATAAAGCTGTTACTTTGATCGACTGCAGGGTTCTACCAAAGGTAGTACCCTACACCGGGTAAAAAACACACGAAACTTTCATATTATTTACTTATTCTTTCCAAAAACAAAGAAAACGTCACTTTTATGTGGGCCGCCGGGGTCCAAAATGTCTTATTGTTTACTATAACCGGGGATAAATTCGTTATCTACGTTCCTATCCGTAGATATGGAGATTTTAGCACCCTTCAGTAGCCTGTACAACCTTCGGCTGCGCCTCAGGATGTACTTGGCTACTTCAGGGTGTTAAAATCTCCATACCTACGGACCCCCCTCCCAGAGGGTGTGCCAGGGGTAGAATAGGCACCAGGTTTCTCCGTCCTGGAGGCACTAGTCCTCTAAAAGGGGCCATCCCCACGGGAACCCCGGGACATAGAAATGGGACCGAGAGCTTCTTCGTCGGTTGTGCGTGATGTATAATTAACAACCAACCCGTCCTTCGGATGAGACGTAAATAAAACCGAGGTCCCGTGTTGAGAGATTGCCACCCTCTTCGCACGTTAAAGAACCCAGTGTAACAGCTCATTATGAATATTATGCTCATGATGAGTGGTCCATAGGAGACCTGTTGCACTGGCTAAATTATCCGTCCATACCCATCACCTTTCCTTGTTTCGAGTCCCATGGCGTTTAATTTTTTTCTCTCGTCCTGAATATAGCTGAAAAATTGCTCGCTGGACGTTAAACAACAACCAATCAACCAACCAATCAACTATATCTACGGATAAGAACGTAAATAACTTATAGTATATCCTCTTAGTTATGTCCCCTTAAATACCGTATCTTTTTATCTGTATGGTTATTACAGTTATGTACATACATGTACTGGAGGTCGTGTGTTTGTAAAGGTTATTACAGTTATGTACATACATGTACTGGAGGTCGTGTGTTTGTAAAGAATGGTTGTAAAGCAACTGTAAAATCTGATCTTGTGTCGTAGCGACCACTGTCAATCAATTTCTTGGTCTCCTCTTGATATGAACGTGTGAATGCATCTAACATTGCCGCGTTGTTCTTGTCTTTCCCACATTCACATACCATGCTGTAATCAAGTACATATTAACATCTTAAATTATCGTACTAAATAATTTACCATGAATGATTCACTAGTAGAGCAGGACCTGCTCACACTTCCGGAGCACCTGAGTCCACCCTCGGGTTTTGTGGGGTTCATGCTGCGCAATATATACTTTTCTGTGTAATATCTTGTAGATTGTTTATCTTTTTGGTTTGTTTCTTTTGAATATTGTATTGTCTGTCCTTCGATTTAATGTTACTGGTTAACTTTAATATCTTCAAACTTTTCTTTTCGAGAAGCAACGTTATCTATTCCAGGTACATTTTGAGCCTTTTATCAGTGAGAATTGTATCTGTCCAGTACTTCGATATATGACAAATTGATCAAGCATGAACATTTGATAATTCTTCAAAAGCTGTCAAATCACACCGAGAAGTGAAAATACAAACTAAATCATAAGCGGACTCTTATATACTTGAATTATCATGTGCAGGGATTAAATATAATGATTGTTTGATGCTTATTGATTCAGGCAATGAATGTTTAGATCCTTATGTGAGGTGCTGATGTGAGGGGGTGGGTGATATATTGTTTAATGTCATATATCAGATATGCCACAGCGAGCATACATTACGTTGTATAATCAACATTTTGATGAATAATCAATATACTGAACTTGTAGTGAATCACCGAGTAATATCCTACAGTTTCACTCATTACAAAACATATAAACCTTACAAAATGCATCTGCTTACTCTCTGATTTTGTTCACATGGCTTTAAGATTATTGTAAATCCCGATATAAATATTAGATATCATATTATGTACAATATGAAATATGAGAGGTGATTGTTGACTGATGACCATCACTGTTTTAACTTTCTTTTGTTTTGTTGATATTGGTTGAACTGACGACCATCACTGTTTTAACTTTCTTTTGTTTTGTTGATATTGGTTGAACTGACGACCATCACTGTTTTAACTTTCTTTTGTTTTGTTGATATTGGTTGAA
This sequence comes from Bathymodiolus septemdierum, assembly GCA_963383655.1. Taxonomy (NCBI): domain Eukaryota; kingdom Metazoa; phylum Mollusca; class Bivalvia; order Mytilida; family Modiolidae; genus Bathymodiolus; species Bathymodiolus septemdierum. Next base: position 63,565,426 of record OY726517.1, on the reverse strand, counting down.
CTGACGACCATCACTGTTTTAACTTTCTTTTGTTTTGTTGATATTAGTTGAACTGATGACAAAAGGACAAACAACGATCTACAAAGGTGTAATAAGTCCGACAGATCACTTTTCAATATGACGAAAAGCATGTCTGCTTCGGTAAATTATGTAAAAAAATATAATAGCAACGCCAGTTTAGATTGCACAACTTGACAAATCTTCCGCACATGAATTAAAAACAAAGAAATCACACGCCGCAAATGAATACAATGTACGTCCTTTGATAACAGTTGCTATACTTACCCATGAACTAAATTACAGAAGAAACCTCCATTCATAGATGCAATAGGTGCAATGTCAAAGATCTGTACAACATTCACAAACATCTTAGGAACTTGGGAATGTAGTGCGTCAAGAGCTTGCTTGATATTATTGGCGTAATTTACTCCGCTATACTTGTTCTGTAAAATGGAATACGGTTTAATATGTCTTCTTCTTGTTAAATAGTGTACAACATTATGTGATGAAGCTTGTCAGTGACTTGCGACAGGTCGATGGTTTTCTCCGGGTCGTCCGGTTTCCTCCACCAATAAAACTGACCGCCACGATATGATTGAAATATTGTTGAAAGTGGCGATAAACACCATTAAACAAACAATCTTGTTAAATATGCTAATTCTATGCATCTTGTTGTGACCTACTCTGATTTCTGCTAACCTGTTTTGAATTAAATTATACTTAAATTATTTGGCTTTCCGATTGTTTTTACTATGACGTACCTGATGAAAGTTATTTCAGAAACGCGTTGTGTGCACTATATTATATATCTACGTTTTTTATGTAATATATCTGTCTTACATTGATACATAATAAGGTGGTGTAAGTGAAGATGGAAGCCTATTAGCATGTGATGATTGGAAATGAATTGAGCTTAATAAGCTACGATTAAATTGCTGATTTTGATCCCGTATTAACCGTATCGTGTTCATTGTTTAGCGAGATGAAGAATATGGATGTCTGAAATGATCTTCGAGTACGATCCGGATACAAATATAATTCAAGATAGGGAAGAAATAACAATTTAATGGGACACAACATTTCACAATCTTGGTAGCCAAATAAGACCAGTAAAGCATAAAATCGAAACGAAATACAATAACAAATACTTTAGTTTAAACACATTTCATTTGTTAAATATAACAAATCGGGATTGGACACAAGTTTTTATAAGAGTCTCGGACTCGCATAAAAAAAACGTGTCAATCATACATGCACACAGAATAAGAAATGAACAAATATTCAGATCTCTCATAAATAAATATTGGAAGTGAGACCATGTACCTCTTAATATGGTAAACTTCGCCTGTTTCATAAAATGTCTCCCGTCGAGTAGGGAAAGATGCGACATGGGTTTTATCTCGCAATCATTACATCTTTTTTACAATAATTAATACGTAGTGATTTTTTTTTTATCCTTTTATCGTTTAGTATACAAAATAACATTCTCCTGGTACCTCATTGGTTGAGAGCGAACAGTAAGAAATGAGAACAGTATAGCGCAGACTGGAAAGAAGACTCCCTTGAAAATCACATAAAGACGCCCATTTCTGCTCTTTTAAGTATAGATGACCAGTAGTTATGGACGTTTTTGACATTGGATGTTAAACACAATATTCGTACATTGTCGGGTAATAATAAAATTTAGTGTCCATTCGCATCTGCGTAACAGGCAAGACAATCTTACCTAAGGCTAGTTTTTTACCTGTTTCTAAGCCTAATTATATCTTTTTGCCATACTTAGTTATTTATTGATTATTATTTAAGATGAATGATTTTTTGGGTGTTGGAAACCAATTTAGACATACAAATACAATGACAGACAATACATTTACATAGATTCTAAAGACGATATACCGGAAGGGTTAACAAAGAATCTTAGAATCTTAGCAAAAGGTCACTTATTAAACACATAACAACGACAATAGTATTACATTATTAAAGCGCCTTGTGGGTGTACATATAACTCTATGGTGTCAACGATTACTCTTGATTCATTCACTGATCAGATTTAATAACATCTACATCATGTAACGATTACTCTTGTTTCATTCACTGATCAGATTTAATAACATCTACATCATGTAACGATTACTCTTGTTTCATTCACTGATCAGATTTAATAACATCTACATCATGTAACGATTACTCTTGTTTCATTCACTGATCAGATTTAATAACATCTACATCATGTAACGATTACTCTTGTTTCATTCACTGATCAGATTTAATAACATCTACATCATGTAACGATTACTCTTGATTCATTCACTGATCAGATTTAATAACATCTACATCATGTAACGATTACTCTTGTTTCATTCACTGATCAGATTTAATAACATCTACATCATGTAACGATTACTCTTGTTTCATTCACTGATCAGATTTAATAACATCTACATCATGTAACGATTACTCTTGTTTCATTCACTGATCAGATTTAATAACATCTACATCATGTAACGATTACTCTTGTTTCATTCACTGATCAGACTTAATAACATCTACATCATGTAACGATTACTCTTGTTTCATTCACTGATCAGACTTAATAACATCTACATCATGTACATATCAAACAGAGGACATAGAAATCTTAGGAAAAATAATTAATATACCTCATCATTGCAGACATCACACAAATCATTTCCACCAACGAAAAGAGTTACCAGTTTCCAGTCGTCATAGAAACGTACTTGTGGGTCTGATTTCAATGTGTTGATCAACATGTTTGCCTGTTCTGGCATGTTGCTTAAAAGAAGGAAATAAAATTAAAAACAAAAAGACCACACCTGTCGGAGAGGCAGGTATATTACCTCACGGTATATTCTTAACATTTTATTACACTCCTCAATAAAAACTACGATAACAATATTGATACATTTGTAAGTTGAAATATAAAGTAGGACTAAGAAGAGTTTGAAGATACCAAAGCGGTAAGTCGATGAAGAACAGACACCACAATGACCAAAAGAAAAGGTACAAAAGGACAAACAACAATCTACAAAGCATACACAAAAAACTAATGATCGAGTAACACGAACCCCACAATAAATCGGTGATGAACTCAGGTATATGAAGAAGAGCGCACCTTATTTTGGGGGTATGTATATAATAGGTAAGTGTATAATATTGTTCATTACAGAAACCAGCATGTGTGATAGGCGGTTATGTGTATATGTGAAGACCATACTTTAACTAATTCAATATATGTAGGCATTATTGCCACAATTATGCATGAATCTAAATATAGACATGGATATATATCAATAGAACAGCTTTAATACCAAAATGAAAAGCGTGAGCGGAGTACAGTAGACTATTCCATTTGAAGCAAACACAATATGCATAGTATCCAGATATTATTCATATTATGCTTACATCAAATGGAAAATAGTCTATTGTAAATAGATTAATTCTTAATACCGTGAAACCTGTCTAAACCGAACTCTCTATAAAGCGGAATCATGGATACAGTTCTAATGTAGGAAATCTTTCTTATTTAAAATGTATAAACCAAACACCTGTATGGATGCATACCTATGCATTCAGTGCCCATCACAACTAACGATATAATATTATGTGATAAAGTTTGTCGGTGACTTGCAGCGGGTTTGTGGTTTTCTCCGGATAATCCAGTTTCCTTTCGAAGAAATCTGACCTCCACGATATAACTCAAATATTGTTGTAACACACCCTAACCCTAACCCAAACAAGGAAGTTCAGTTGATAGGTTTAGAAAGGCTTTACTGTCAATATATATTTACGTCAACATTGACTCTGATTCCAGTTTAAGAAGGGACGCAGTCTTCTTTACAGCAACCCTCAGCAATAAGTGAGGATTTGTATTTAATAACATGTAAAAATAAAAACAAACACGTGTATGACTGCATTAATTCACTAATTGTGGAGATTCGGACCCATAATCTTAGTTTACCTCTTCCATCTTTTATTGAAGTTGATGTATTAAGCCAGATAGATGGGCCATAATGTAGGTGTGCTAGATGTATCCATTTTGTCTCTGCTTCTGTGGTTTTATTGAAGTTTATGTATCAAGCCAGATAGGTGGGCGATAATGTAGGTGTGCTAGAGGAATCCATTTTGTCTCTGTTTCTGTGGTTTTATTGAAGTTTATGTATCAAGCCAGATAGGTGGGCGATAATGTAGGTGTGCTAGAGATATCCATTTTGTCTCTGTTTCTGTGGTTTTATTGAAGTTTATGTATCAAGCCAGATAGGTGGGCGATAATGTAAGTGTGCTAGAGGTATCTATTTTGTCTCTGTTTCTGTGGTTTTATTGAAGTTTATGTATCAAGCCAGATAGGTGGGCGATAATGTAGGTGTGCTAGAGGTATCCATTTTGTCTCTGTTTCTGTGGTTTTATTGAAGTTTATGTATCAAGCCAGATAGGTGGGCGATAATGTAGGTGTGCTAGTGGTATCCATTTTGTCTCTGTTTCTGTGGTTTTATTGAAGTTGATGTATCAAGCCAGATAGATGGGCGATAATGTAGGTGTGCTAGAGGTATCCATTTTGTCTCTGTTTCTGTGGTTTTATTGAAGTTTATGTATCAAGCCAGATAGATGGGCGATAATGTAGGTGTGCTAGAGGTATTCATTTTGTCTCTGTTTCTGTGGTTTTATTAAGTTTATGTATCAAGCCAGATAGGTGGGTGATAATGTAGGAGTGATAGAGGTATCCATTTTGTCTCTGTTTCTGTGGTTTTATTGAAGTTTATGTATCAAGCCAGATAGGTGGGCGATAATGTATGTGTGTTAGATGTATCCATTTTGTCTCTGTTTCTGTGGTTTTATTGAAGTTTATGTATCAAGCCAGATAGGTGGGCAATAATGTATGTGTGTTAGATGTATCCATTTTGCCTCTGATTCTGTGGTTTTATTGAAGTTTATGTATCAAGCCAGACAGATGGGATACGGATTTATATAAGTTTAATAACTTGTTTTCGGATCCTATTAATTAATTCATAGTCATTACTATTGTTGTATTTAAATTGTTGTACTATATTCATATGTATTGATTAATAAAATATATTTACACTAAGCCAGAGAGGTGGGCGATAGTGTATGTGTGTTAGAAGAATCCATTTTGCCTCTGTTTCTGTCATTTTATTCAAGTTTATGTATCAAGCCAGATAGGTGGGCGATAATGTATGTGTGTTAGAACTATTCATGTTGCCTGTGTTTCTGTGATTTTATTCAAGTTTATATGTATCAAGCCAGATAGCTGGGCGATAATGTATGTGTGTTAGAGGTATCCATTTTGCCTCTGTTTCTGTGGTTTTATTGAAGCTTATGTATCAAGCCAGATAGGTGGGCGATAATGTAGGTGTGTTAGAGGTATCCATTTTGTCTCTGCTTCTGTGGTTTTATTGAAGTTTATGTATGAAGCCAGATAAGTGGGCGATAATGTAGGTGTGCTAGAGGTATCCATTTTGTCTCTGTTTCTGTGGTTTTATTGAAGTTTATGTATCAAGCCACATAGGTGGGCGATAATGTATGTGTGTTAGAACTATCCATGTTGCCTGTGTTTCTTTGATTTTATGCAAGTTTATATGTATCAAGCCAGATAGCTGGGCGATAGTGTAAGTGTGTTAGAAGAATCCATTTTGCGTCTATTTCTGTGATTTATTGAAGTTTATGTATCAAGCCAGAAATGTGGGCGATAATGTATGTGTGTTAGAGGTATCCATTTTGCCTCTGTTTCTGTGATTTTATTCAAGTTTATGTATCAAGCCAAATAGGTGGGCGATAATGTAGGAGTGCTAGAGGTATCCATTTTGCCTCTGCTTCTGTGGTTTTATTGAAGTTTATGTATCAAGCCAGAAATGTGGGCGATAATGTATGTGTGTTAGAGGTATCCATTTTGCCTCTGCTTCTGTGGTTTCAGTAAAGTTTAAGTATCAAGCCAGATAGGTTGGCGATAATGTAGGTGTGTTAGATGTATCCATTTTGCCTCGGTTTCTGTGGTTTTATTGAAGCTTATGTATCAAGCCAGATAGGTGGACGATAGTGTAGGTGTGCTAGTGGTATCCATTTTTCCTCTGCTTCTGTGGTTTTATTGAAATTTATGTATCAAGCCAGATAGGTGGGCGATAATGTAGGTGTGCTAGATGTATCCATTTTGCCTTTGCTTCTGTGGTTTTATTGAAGTTTATGTATCAAGCCAGATAGGTGGGCGATAATGTATGTGTGTTAGATGGATCGATTTTGCCTCTGATTCTGTCGTTTTATTGAAGTTTATGTATCAAGCCAGACATGTGGGCGATAATGTATGTGTGTTAGAAGTATCCTTTTTGCCCCTGATTCTGTGGTTTTATTGAAGTTTATGTATCAAGCCAGACAGATGGGATACGGATTTATATAAGTTTAATAACTTGTTTTCGGATCCTCTTAATTAATTCATAGTCATTACTATTGTTGTATTTAAATTGTTGTACTATATTCATATGTATTGATTAATAAAATATATTTACACTAAGCCAGATAGGTGGGCGATAGTGTATGTGTGTTAGAAGAATCCATTTTGCCTCTGTTTGTCATTTTATTCAAGTTTATGTATCAAGCCAGATAGGTGGGCGATAATGTAGGTGTGTTAGAGGTATCGATTTTGTCTGTTTCTGTGATTTTATTGAAACTTATGTATCAAGCCAGATAGGTGGGCGATAATGTAGGTGTGTTAGAGGTATCGATTTTGCCTGTTTCTGTGATTTTATTGAAGTTTATGTATCAAGCCAGACAGGTGGGATACGGATTTATATAAGCTTAATAACTTGTTTTCGGATCCTCTTAATTAATTCATAGTCATTACTATTGTTGTATTTAAATTGTTGTGCTATGCTCATATGTATTGATTAATAAGATATGTTTACACTAAGCCAAACAGGTGGGCGATAATGTATGTGTGTTAGAACTATCCATGTTGCCTGTGTTTCTGTGATTTTATTCAAGTTTATATGCATCAAGCCAGATAGCTGGGCGATAGTGTAAGTGTGTTAGAAGAATCCATTTTGCGTCTATTTCTGTGATTTACTGAAGTTTATGTATCAAGCCAGAAATGTGGGCGATAATGTATGTGTGTTAGAGGTATCCATTTTGCCTCTGTTTCTGTGGTTTTATTGAAGTTTATGTATCAAGCCAGATAGGTGGGCGATAATGTAGGAGTGATAGGGGTATCCATTTTGTCTCTGTTTCTGTGGTTTTATTGAAGTTTATGTATCAAGCCAGATAGATGGGCGATAATGTAGGAGTGATAGAGGTATCCATTTTGCCTCTGTTTCTGTGATTTCATTGAAGTTTATGTATCAAGCGAGATAGGTGGGCGATAATGTAGGAGTGATAGGGGTATCCATTTTGTCTCTGTTTCTGTGGTTTTATTGAAGTTTATGTATCAAGCCAGATAGCTGGGCGATAATGTAGGAGTGATAGAGGTATCCATTTTGCCTCTGTTTCTGTGATTTCATTGAAGTTTATGTATCAAGCGAGATAGGTGGGCGATAATGTATGTGTGTTAGAACTATCCATGTTGCCTGTGTTTCTGTGGTTTTATTAAGTTTATGTATCAAGCCAGATAGGTGGGTGATAATGTAGGAGTGATAGAGGTATCCATTTTGTCTCTGTTTCTGTGGTTTTATTGAAGTTTATGTATCAAGCCAGATAGGTGGGCGATAATGTATGTGTGTTAGATGTATCCATTTTGTCTCTGTTTCTGTGGTTTTATTGAAGTTTATGTATCAAGCCAGATAGGTGGGCGATAATGTATGTGTGTTAGATGTATCCATTTTGCCTCTGATTCTGTGGTTTTATTGAAGTTTATGTATCAAGCCAGACAGATGGGATACGGATTTATATAAGTTTAATAACTTGTTTTCGGATCCTCTTAATTAATTCATAGTCATTACTATTGTTGTATTTAAATTGTTGTACTATATTCATATGTATTGATTAATAAAATATATTTACACTAAGCCAGAGAGGTGGGCGATAGTGTATGTGTGTTAGAAGAATCCATTTTGCCTCTGTTTCTGTCATTTTATTCAAGTTTATGTATCAAGCCAGATAGGTGGGCGATAATGTATGTGTGTTAGAACTATCCATGTTGCCTGTGTTTCTGTGATTTTATTCAAGTTTATATGTATCAAGCCAGATAGCTGGGAGATAGCGTAAGTGTGTTAGAAGAATCCATTTTGTGTCTATTTCTGTGATTTATTGAAGTTTATGTATCAAGCCAGAAATGTGGGCGATAATGTATGTGTGTTAGAGGTATCCATTTTGCCTCTGTTTCTGTGGTTTTATTGAAGCTTATGTATCAAGCCAGATAGGTGGGCGATAATGTAGGTGTGTTAGAGGTATCCATTTTGTCTCTGCTTCTGTGGTTTTATTGAAGTTTATGTATGAAGCCAGATAAGTGGGCGATAATGTAGGTGTGCTAGAGGTATCCATTTTTTCTCTGTTTCTGTGGTTTTATTGAAGTTTATGTATCAAGCCACATAGGTGGGCGATAATGTATGTGTGTTAGAACTATCCATGTTACCTGTGTTTCTTTGATTTTATGCAAGTTTATATGTATCAAGCCAGATAGCTGGGCGATAGTGTAAGTGTGTTAGAAGAATCCATTTTGCGTCTATTTCTGTGATTTATTGAAGTTTATGTATCAAGCCAGAAATGTGGGCGATAATGTATGTGTGTTAGAGGTATCCATTTTGCCTCTGTTTCTGTGATTTTATTCAAGTTTATGTATCAAGCCAAATAGGTGGGCGATAATGTAGGAGTGCTAGAGGTATCCATTTTGCCTCTGCTTCTGTGGTTTTATTGAAGTTTATGTATCAAGCCAGAAATGTGGGCGATAATGTATGTGTGTTAGAGGTATCCATTTTGCCTCTGCTTCTGTGGTTTTATTAAAGTTTAAGTATCAAGCCAGATAGGTTGGCGATAATGTAGGTGTGTTAGATGTATCCATTTTGCCTCGGTTTCTGTGGTTTTATTGAAGCTTATGTATCAAGCCAGATAGGTGGGCGATAGTGTAGGTGTGCTAGTGGTATCCATTTTTCCTCTGCTTCTGTGGTTTTATTGAAATTTATGTATCAAGCCAGATAGGTGGGCGATAATGTAGGTGTGCTAGATGTATCCATTTTGCCTTTGCTTCTGTGGTTTTATTGAAGTTTATGTATCAAGCCAGATAGGTGGGCGATAATGTATGTGTGTTAGATGGATCGATTTTGCCTCTGATTCTGTCGTTTTATTGAAGTTTATGTATCAAGCCAGATATGTGGGCGATAATGTATGTGTGTTAGAAGTATCCTTTTTGCCCCTGATTCTGTGGTTTTATTGAAGTTTATGTATCAAGCCAGACAGATGGGATACGGATTTATATAAGTTTAATAACTTGTTTTCGGATCCTCTTAATTAATTCATAGTCATTACTATTGTTGTATTTAAATTGTTGTACTATATTCATATGTATTGATTAATAAAATATATTTACACTAAGCCAGATAGGTGGGCGATAGTGTATGTGTGTTAGAAGAATCCATTTTGCCTCTGTTTCTGTCATTTTATTCAAGTTTATGTATCAAGCCAGATAGGTGGGCGATAATGTAGGTGTGTTAGAGGTATCGATTTTGTCTGTTTCTGTGATTTTATTGAAACTTATATATCAAGCCAGATAGGTGGGCGATAATGTAGGTGTGTTAGAGGTATCGATTTTGCCTGTTTCTGTGATTTTATTGAAGTTTATGTATCAAGCCAGACAGGTGGGATACGGATTTATATAAGCTTAATAACTTGTTTTCGGATCCTCTTAATTAATTCATAGTCATTACTATTGTTGTATTTAAATTGTTGTTCTATGCTCATATGTATTGATTAATAAGATATGTTTACACTAAGCCAAACAGGTGGGCGATAATGTATGTGTGTTAGAACTATCCATGTTGCCTGTGTTTCTGTGATTTTATTCAAGTTTATATGCATCAAGCCAGATAGCTGGGCGATAGTGTAAGTGTGTTAGAAGAATCCATTTTGCGTCTATTTCTGTGATTTACTGAAGTTTATGTATCAAGCCAGAAATGTGGGCGATAATGTATGTGTGTTAGAGGTATCCATTTTGCCTCTGCTTCTGTGGTTTTATTGAAGTTTATGTATCAAGCCAGATAGGTGGGCGATAATGTAGGAGTGATAGGGGTATCCATTTTGTCTCTGTTTCTGTGGTTTTATTGAAGTTTATGTATCAAGCCAGATAGGTGGGCGATAATGTAGGAGTGATAGAGGTATCCATTTTGCCTCTGTTTCTGTGATTTCATTGAAGTTTATGTATCAAGCGAGATAGGTGGGCGATAATGTATGTGTGTTAGAACTATCCATGTTGCCTGTGTTTCTGTGATTTTATTCAAGTTTATGTATCAAGCCAGATAGTTGGGCGATAATGTATGTGTGTTAGATGTATCAATTTTGCCCCTGTTTCTGTGATTTTATTGAAGTTTATGTATCAAGCCAGAAAGGTGGGCGATAATGTATGTTTGTTAGATATATCAATTTTGCCTCTGTTTCTGTGGTTTTATTGAAGTTTATGTATCAAGTCAGATAGGTGGGCGATAGTGTAAGTGTGTTAGAAGAATCCATTTTGCCTCTGATTCTGTGGTTTTATTGAAGTTTATGTATCAAGTCAGATAGGTGGGCGATAGTGTAAGTGTGTTAGAAGAATCCATTTTGCGTCTATTTCTGTGATTTATTGAAGCTTATGTATCAAGTCAGAAATGTGGGCGATAATGTATGTGTGTTAGATGTATCAATTTTGCCTCTGATTCTGTGATTTTATTGAAGTTTACGTATCAAGTCAGATAGGTGGGCTATAACGTAAGTGTGTTAGATGTATCCATTTTATATCTGTTTCTGTGGTTTTATTGAAGTTTATGTATCAAGCCAGATAAGTGGGCCATAATGTAGGAGTGATAGAGGTATCCATGTTGCCTCTGTTTCTGTGGTTTTATTGAAGTTTATGTATCAAGCCAGATAGGTGGGCGATAATGTAGGAGTGATAGAGGTATCCATTTTGCCTCTGTTTCTGTGGTTTTATTGAAGTTTATGTATCAAACCAGATAGATGGGCGATAATGTATGTGTGTTAGATGTATCGATTTTGCCTCTGATTCTGTGATTTTATTGAAATTTATGTATCAAGCCAGATAGGTGGGCGATACTGTAGGAGTGATAGAGGTATCCATTTTGCCTCTGATTCTGTGATTTTATTGAAGTTTATGTATCAAGCCAGATAAGTGGGCGATAACGTATGTGTGTTAGATGTATCCATTTTGCCTCTGTTTCTGTGGTTTTCCGATTTATTTTGTAACTTGCTTGACGGTGTGATATACTTTGTTTTTCAATTCTTTACTTCAATTAGATTAATTCGAATTCCGATGCTTGATATGCTAAATATGAGACAAACTCAGCCACAAAATAAATGGTCATGACTGAGAGAAGATGGTCTATTTTTAGTTTCTACAATATTTAAATGAAAGTAGGTGTATGCTAACAAACTAAAGGATGGGACTTAAAATCGTGAGTTTTAGATCTATCTTTTCAGCTTAAAGCAATTTAATGATCATAAATCAAATATCATATTATTTAACTCAATACAATCCATACTAATAACTAACCTAAATACTGACGATGATGTTTGAATAATCCATGTCTCATGAACACGGACTAATCGGCTTTCAGCCTATACATTCTCAAAAAAGACTTTCGTGATATCTTTTTGTGATAATAGTCCATTGAGGTAAATCTGATTATGTCACCTGGTTAGTTGACATGTGAATAAATGTTCATTTTCATTTGCTGATTTGATTTATGGTGTTTAACGCCACTTTCAGCAATATTTCAGCTATATCATGGCGACCAGTTTTAGTGGTGGAGGAAGCCGGAGAACCCGGAGAGAGCCACCGGCCATGGGCAAGCAACTGGTAAACTTTATCACTTGTGGTTGCGAGTCGAGTGCACCCTTTCTGTAATTTACAAATCCTGGCGCGAACCCACGCCGTATTGGTGATAGGCTTGTATGAGTTGCTAGGTAATCCATCTACCTAACTCATTGAGCCACCCGGGCCCCCATTTTAATTGGTAATAGTAAGTTAATCAAAGTAATTTACAACGGTCAGGTAAAATTTTCAATGATTTACTGTGTCCTGTTGAGGTGTAGACTCGTCATATCTACGTCTATATGATAATATATCGTGAATATGAAAGAAAATAGTTGCAATTTTGAAAAAAAAGCATATCGTCATAAAAACATGCTAAGGTGTGTAACATTATAAAAGGGATAGTGTAACCCCTTTGAAAACGACTTTAGATTTTGAAACCCTGCTTGAAATGTGAAAATAGCTATGACGAAGTGGGCTTATAGATTTAAGCGCAATCTCTGGGCAATCCTGGACTAAAATGAAAAAGCAAAATTACCATATCATCAGATAAGGAACAAACATATATTATGAAACAAATGCAAAATTGATACCCCCTAAGGTACACATACCTGACCGCTGACTTTTCTGGCTTAGTACAGGAATTCCAATATAGAAGTGGCGGTGTTATACTATCTTTTACTATCTTTATCTCTATACTTCCACTCTTATGGAAATGATGTGGTCATGCAAATGCATTCCCCATATTTATAGATTTATACAAAAGCAATAGATAAGACTGGAAAGAAGGAACCAGCTGTTTAGACATTGTAGTTGTCAAGGCGACGGGATAATACGTATATCTTACTATGATGTATCTCCTGGGTGAGCTTTATTGAGTCTTGAACCAGAGCTACCACGTCCACCTGTACCAGTTGAGTAACCATACAAATGTTGGCCAAATTGTTTTAGAATATCTACAAAATGATACATACTGATAAAGATAGATCGGAATTATAACTTCATTTTCATGTGACAATTATTAGAACCTAACAAGAAACTGGAAGATCAGAGATAAACATTTTGTATGCATTTACAGTTTGATAAGAAGGGCGTATTATTTGTATTACACCAGGCATATGTTTTATGTTATACTTTATTTCAAAATAATTGTCTTTCCATGTAGTAAATACATAGCCAATTATGTATGAATTAACTGTACATTTTGTGTAATGTTAAATGTAAATAATGCTCTATATACAAATTTATGTAAAAGGTTTGGTTTTATGGTTTTTAACGTCACTTTCAACAATATTTATATCGTGGTGGTCAGTTTTATTGGTGGAGTAAACCGGAGGACCCGGAGAAAACAACCGACCTGTCGCAAGTCACTGATAAACTTTATCACATAATGTTGTACACCTCGCCCTGACCGAGATTCGAACTCACAACATCAGTGGTGATAGGCTCTGATTGCATAGATAGTTCTAAATCCAACTACCATACCATCACGGTCATGATGGTCCCTATTCAAAGGGGTTTATGCTTATGGTATTTAACGCTACTTTCAACAATAGTTCAGCTATATCGTGGTGGTCAGTGTTATTGGTCGAGGAAATCGGTGTACCCGGAGAAAACTACCGACCTGTTGCAAGTCACTGACAAACTTTATCACATAATGTTGTATCGCCATGAACGGGGTTCGAACTCAAAACTTCAGTGGTGATAGGTACTGATTGCACAGTTAGTTATAAATCCAACTACCATACGATCACGGCCACGACGTTCCCTCCTATTCAAAAGACAATACATGTATATGGATAAAGCTTTATGTAAACAAGGTTCTGTGCACGACTGACTGTTCCTGTGTGCAAACGGTTCTAGGCACGAACATTCCTATGTAGGAAAGTTATCGTGTGAACAAAATGTCATATGAATAGGTCATGTATGCAGAAGATCATAAGTTACATTGAAATCATCAAAAGGGAAGTAATTCTTGATATATTTGAATAATCAAAAGGGAGGCAATTTTTGATATATTTCGATGTATACAGTCGAAGTATTATACCATTTCTGTCAGATATATTGTCCCATTTACCAATATACGAACATGGTTTTCCTATGCATTTATGAATACAACCCCGTATTTTGAGTAGTGAGTAGGGGGTACTTGCATGAGCATTAAATTCATGATTTTTAAAATATTATTTTTTAAATGCGTTATAGTGTTATTGCATAGAGAAAAACTTGTATGTTGATATACATACTTGGTAAAGTAAGGACAGTACTGTCAAGTGTACCATCTCCACCAATGCTGAAATATATCGTTTTGTATCATTTCATATGATTATGCAGCATCAATAACAAATATGAATGATATACTTGATCTGACATCAAATTGTCTATACCGAGGTGTGCTTGTTTGAGCCTGAGGGTATGAGATAGTCAGACCTTCCATTTCTATACCGAGATTTGCTTGCTTGAGCCTGAGGGTGTGAGATAGTCAGACCTTCCATGTCTATAACGCGGTTTGCTTGTTTGAGCCTGAGAGTGTGAGATAGTCAGACCTTCCATTTCTATACCGAGGTTTGCTTGTTTGAGCCTGAGGGTGTGAGATAGTCAGACCTTCCATGTCTATACCGAGGTTTGCTTGTTTGAGCCTGAGGGTGTGAGATAGTCAGACCTTCCATGTCTATACCGAGGTTTGCTTGTTTGAGCCTGAGGGTGTGAGATAGTCAGACCTTCCATGTCTATACCGAGGTTTGCTTGTTTGAGCCTGAGGGTGTGAGATAGTCAGACCTTCCATGTATATACCGAGGTTTGCTTGTTTGAGCCTGAGGGTGTGAGATAGTCAGACCTGCCATGTCTATACCGAGGTTTGCTTGTTTGAGCCTGAGGGTGTGAGATAGTCAGACCATCCATGTCTATACCGAGGTGTGTTTGTTTGAGCACGAGGGTGTGAGATAGTCAGACGTTCCATGTCTATACCGAGGTTTGCTTGTTTGAGCCTGAGAGTGTGAGATAGTCAGACCTTCCATGTATATACCGAGGTTTGCTTGTTTGAGCCTGAGGGTGTGAGATAGTCAGACCTTCCATGTCTATACCGAGGTTTGCTTGTTTGAGCCTGAGGGTGTGAGATAGTCAGACCTTCCATGTATATACCGAGGTTTGCTTGTTTGAGCCTGAGGGTGTGAGATAGTCAGACCTGCCATGTCTATACCGAGGTTTGCTTGTTTGAGCCTGAGGGTGTGAGATAGTCAGACCATCCATGTCTATACCGAGGTGTGTTTGTTTGAGCACGAGGGTGTGAGATAGTCAGACGTTCCATGTCTATACCGAGGTTTGCTTGTTTGAGCCTGAGAGTGTGAGATAGTCAGACCTTCCATGTATATACCGAGGTTTGCTTGTTTGAGCCTGAGGGCGTGAGAGTCAGACCTGCCATGTCTATACCGAGGTGTGCTTGTTTGAGCCCGAGGGTATGAGATAGTTAGACGTTCCATGTCTATACCGAGGTGTGCTTGTTTGAGCCCGAGGGTGTGAGATAGTCAGACGTTCCATGTCCATACCGATGTTTGCTTGTTTGATCCTGAGGGTGTGAGATAGTCAGACCATCCATGTCTATACCGAGGTGTGCTTGTTTGAGCCCGAGGGATGAGATAGTCAAACGTTCCATGTCTATACCGAGGTTTGCTTGTTTGAGCCTCAGAGTGTGAGATAGTCAGACCTTCCATGTATATACCGAGGTTTGCTTGTTTGAGCCTGAGGATGTGAGATAGTCAGACCTGCCATGTATATACCGAGGTTTGCTTGTCTGAGCATGAGGGTGTGAGATAGTCAGACCATCCATGTCTATACCGAGGTGTGCTTGTTTGAGCACGAGGGTGTGAGATAGTCAGACCTTCCATGTCTATACCGAGGTGTGCTTGTTTGAGCCCGAGGGTGTGAGATAGTCAGACGTTCCATGTCCATACCGATGTTTGCTTGTTTGATCCTGAGGGTGTGAGATAGTCAGACCATCCATGTCTATACCGAGGTGTGCTTGTTTGAGCCCGAGGGATGAGATAGTCAGACGTTCCATGTCTATACCGAGGTTTGCTTGTTTGAGCCTGAGAGTGTGAGATAGTCAGACCTTCCATGTATATACAGAGGTTTGCTTGTTTGAGCCTGAGGGCGTGAGATAGTCAGACCTGCCATGTCTATACCGAGGTGTGCTTGTTTGAGCCCGGGGGTATGAGATAGTCAGACCTTCCATGTCTATACCGAGGTGTGCTTGTTTGAGCCCGAGGGTGTGAGATAGTCAGACGTTCCATGTCCATACCGATGTTTGCTTGTTTGATCCTGAGGGTGTGAGATAGTCAGACCATCCATGTCTATACCGAGGTGTGCTTGTTTGAGCCTGAGGGTGTGAGATAGTCAGACCTTCCTTGCTATCTGATGGAATGTATGGTAGAAATAGTTCATAAGTCACTTGCAACATCATTTGTCATTTTTTTGAAAACTGTTTCTGCTCGGATACAGAGCAGAATACAACTTTGCGTTCGCTTGTTTAACCGTTGAAACTCGGAAAACCGTGGTATAAGTGATTTGTAGCATGAAGCCATGCCATATCACATTTAGGTCGTTGATTATTGCACGGCTCTCTGAGAGTAATAAAACTACAGCCCAGATTTAAAGTGTGCATTATCTGTGTGTATTATTTCAGAGTTCTTAGCTATTACTTAAATTCTGGTATATAAACCATAAAAAGATCAAAGGAAAAGAATGCATTCATGTTACAAGTAACTTTCTCGGAAGCATAATTTGAATAGCAATCACAGCAAATAAAACAAATGTCTATACTTTCAACTAAATCTAACTACAACTAGTTTGTGTGAGAAAAATAAACACCCTCTAATTTGTTTTAAATTCTCCCTTGTACGCTCTTCCGAATTTAAATTTCCTTTCTAAATCCATTGGACAAAATTAAGAGACAACACACAATTTAGGCTTGGTTACTCACAGTAAATAAACGTTAGAGAATACCGAAGGGGCATTCAAAAAAGGACAATCCAGAGAAACTGGCAACATAGGCTACACAAGACGAGCAAAAAGAAAATCCAGAGAAACTGGCAACATAGGCTACACAAGACGAACAAAAAGGACAATCCAGAGAAACTGGCAACATAGGCTACACAAGACGAACAAAAAGGACAATCCAGAGAAACTGGCAACATAGGCTACACAAGACGAACAAAAAGAAAATCCAGAGAAACTGGCAACTTAGGCTACACAAGACGAAGAAAAAGACAATCCAGAGAAACTGGCAACACAATATACACAAGACGAAGAAAAAGGACAATCCGGAGAAGCTGGCAGCATAGGCTACACAAGATGAACAAAAAGAAAATCCAGAGAAACTGGCAACATAGGCTGCACAAGACGAACAAAAAGAAAATATAGAGAAACTGGCAACATAGGCTACACAAGACGAACAAAAAGAAAATCCAGAGAAACTGGCAACATAGGCTACACAAGACGAACAAAAAGAAAATCCAGAGAAACTGGCAACATAGGCTAAACAAGAGGAACAAAACGAAAATCCAGAGAAACTGGCAACATAGGCTACACAAGACGAACAAAAAGAAAATCCAGAGAAACTGGCAACATAGGCTACACAAGACGAACAAAAAGAAAATCCAGAGAAACTGGCAACATAGGCTACACAAGACGAACAAAAAGAAAATCCAGAGAAACTGGCAACATGGGCTACACAAGACGAACAAAAAGAAAATCCAGAGAAACTGGCAACATAGGCTACACAAGAGGAACAAAAAGAAAATCCAGAGAAACTGGCAACATAGGCTACACAAGACGAACAAAAAAAGAAAATCTAGAGAAACTGGCAACATAGGCTACACAAGACGAACAAAAAGAAAATCCAGAGAAACTGGCAACATAGGCTACACAAGACGAACAAAAAGAAAATCCAGAGAAACTGGCAACATAGGCTACACAAGACCAAGAAAAAGACAATACAGAGAAACTGGCAACATAGGCTACACAAGACGAAGAAACAGAAAATCCAGAGAAACTGGCAACATAGGCTACACAAGACGAACAGAAAGAAAATCCAGAGACATTGGCAACATAGGGTACACAAGACGAACAAAAAGATAATCCAGAGAAACTGGCAACATAGGCTACACAAGACGAACAAAATGAAAATCCAGAGAAACTGGCAACATAGGTTACACAAGACGAACAAAAAGACAATCCAGAGAAACTGGCAACATAGGCTACACAAGACGAACAAAAAGAAAATCCAGAGAAACTGGCAACATAGGCTACACAAGACGAACAAAAAGAAAATCCAGAGAAACTGGCAACATAGGATACACAAGACCAAGAAAAAGAAAATCCAGAGAAACTGGCAACATAGGCTACACAAGAAGAACAGAAAGAAAATCCAGAGAAATTGGCAACATAGGGTACACAAGACGAACAAAAAGATAATCCAGAGAAACTGGCAACATAGGCTATACAAGACGAACAAAAAGAAAATCCAGAGAAACTGGCAACATAGGTTACACAAGACGAACAAAAAGAAAATCCAGAGAAACTGGCAACATAGGCTACACAAGACGAACAAAAAGAAAATCCAGAGAAACTGGCAACATAGGCTACACAAGACGAACAAAAAGAAAATCCAGAGAAACTGGCAACATAGGCTACACAAGACGAACAAAAAGATAATCCAGAGAAACTGGCAACATAGGCTACAAAAGAGGAACAAAAAGAAAATCCAGAGAAACTGGCAACATAGGCTACACAAGAAGAACAAAAAGATAATCCAGAGAAACTGGCAACATAGGCTACACAAGACGAACAAAAAGAAAATCCAGAGAAACTGGCAACATAGGCTACACAAGACGAACAAAAAGAAAATCCAGAGAAACTGGCAACATAGGCTACACAAGACGAACAAAAAGACATTCCAGTGAAACTGGCAACATAGGCTACACAAGACGAACAAAAAGAAAATCCAGAGAAACTGGCAACATAGGCTACACAAGACGAACAAAAAGAAAATCCAGAGAAACTGGCAACATAGGCTACACAAGACGAACAAAAAGAAAATCCAGAGAAACTGGCAACATAGGCTGCACAAGACGAACAAAAAGAAAATCCAGAGAAACTGGCAACATAGGCTACACAAGACGAACAAAAAGAAAATCCAGAGAAACTGGCAACATAGGCTACACAAGACGAACAAAAAGAAAATCCAGAGAAACTGGCAACATAGGCTACACAAGACGAACAAAAAGAAAATCCAGAGAAACTGGCAACATAGGATACACAAGACCAAGAAAAAGAAAATCCAGAGAAACTGGCAACATAGGCTACACAAGAAGAACAGAAAGAAAATCCAGAGAAATTGGCAACATAGGGTACACAAGACGAACAAAAAGATAATCCAGAGAAACTGGCAACATAGGCTATACAAGACGAACAAAAAGAAAATCCAGAGAAACTGGCAACATAGGCTACACAAGACGAACAAAAAAAGAAAATCTAGAGAAACTGGCAACATAGGCTACACAAGACGAACAAAAAGAAAATCCAGAGAAACTGGCAACATAGGCTACACAAGACGAACAAAAAGAAAATCTAGAGAAACTGGCAACATAGGCTACACAAGACCAAGAAAAAGACAATACAGAGAAACTGGCAACATAGGCTACACAAGACGAAGAAACAGAAAATCCAGAGAAACTGGCAACATAGGCTACACAAGACGAACAGAAAGAAAATCCAGAGACATTGGCAACATAGGGTACACAAGACGAACAAAAAGATAATCCAGAGAAACTGGCAACATAGGCTACACAAGACGAACAAAATGAAAATCCAGAGAAACTGGCAACATAGGTTACACAAGACGAACAAAAAGACAATCCAGAGAAACTGGCAACATAGGCTACACAAGACGAACAAAAAGAAAATCCAGAGAAACTGGCAACATAGGCTACACAAGACGAACAAAAAGAAAATCCAGAGAAACTGGCAACATAGGATACACAAGACCAAGAAAAAGAAAATCCAGAGAAACTGGCAACATAGGCTACACAAGAAGAACAGAAAGAAAATCCAGAGAAATTGGCAACATAGGGTACACAAGACGAACAAAAAGATAATCCAGAGAAACTGGCAACATAGGCTATACAAGACGAACAAAAAGAAAATCCAGAGAAACTGGCAACATAGGTTACACAAGACGAACAAAAAGAAAATCCAGAGAAACTGGCAACATAGGCTACACAAGACGAACAAAAAGAAAATCCAGAGAAACTGGCAACATAGGCTACACAAGACGAACAAAAAGAAAATCCAGAGAAACTGGCAACATAGGCTACACAAGACGAACAAAAAGATAATCCAGAGAAACTGGCAACATAGGCTACAAAAGAGGAACAAAAAGAAAATCCAGAGAAACTGGCAACATAGGCTACACAAGAAGAACAAAAAGATAATCCAGAGAAACTGGCAACATAGGCTACACAAGACGAACAAAAAGAAAATCCAGAGAAACTGGCAACATAGACTACACAAGACGAACAAAAAGAAAATCCAGAGAAACTGGCAACATAGGCTACACAAGACGAACAAAAAGACATTCCAGTGAAACTGGCAACATAGGCTACACAAGACGAACAAAAAGAAAATCCAGAGAAACTGGCAACATAGGCTACACAAGACGAACAAAAAGAAAATCCAGAGAAACTGGCAACATAGGCTACACAAGACGAACAAAAAGAAAATCCAGAGAAACTGGCAACATAGGCTGCACAAGACGAACAAAAAGAAAATCCAGAGAAACTGGCAACATAGGCTACACAAGACGAACAAAAAGAAAATCCAGAGAAACTGGCAACATAGGCTACACAAGACGAACAAAAACAAAATCCAGAGAAACTGGCAACATAGGCTACACAAGACGAACAAAACGAAAATCCAGAGAAACTGGCAACATAGGCTACACAAGACGAACAAAAAGAAAATCCAGAGAAACTGGCAACATAGGCTACACAAGACGAACAAAAAGAAAATCCAGAGAAACTGGCAACATAGGCTACACAAGACGAACAAAAAGAAAATCCAGAGAAACTGGCAACATAGGCTACACAAGACGAACAAAAAGAAAATCCAGAGAAACTGGCAACATAGGCTACACAAGAGGAACAAAAAGAAAATCCAGAGAAACTGGCAACATAGGCTACACAAGACGAACAAAAAAAGAAAATCTAGAGAAACTGGCAACATAGGCTACACAAGACGAACAAAAAGAAAATCCAGAGAAACTGGCAACATAGGCTACACAAGACGAACAAAAAGAAAATCCAGAGAAACTGGCAACATAGGCTACACAAGACCAAGAAAAAGACAATCCAGAGAAACTGGCAACATAGGCTACACAAGACGAACAGAAAGAAAATCCAGAGAAACTGGCAACATAGGGTACACAAGACGAACAAAAAGATAATCCAGAGAAACTGGCAACATAGGCTACACAAGACGAACAAAAAGAAAATCCAGAGAAACTGGCAACATAGGTTACACAAGACGAACAAAAAGACAATCCAGAGAAACTGGCAACATAGGCTACACAAGACGAACAAAAAGAAAATCCAGAGAAACTGGCAACATAGGCTACACAAGACGAACAAAAAGAAAATCCAGAGAAACTGGCAAAATAGGCTACACAAGACGAACAAAAAGAAAATCCAGAGAAACTGGCAACATAGGATACACAAGACCAAGAAAAAGAAAATCCAGAGAAACTGGCAACATAGGCTACACAAGAAGAACAGAAAGAAAATCCAGAGAAATTGGCAACATAGGGTACACAAGACGAACAAAAAGATAATCCAGAGAAACTGGCAACATAGGCTACACAAGACGAACAAAAAGAAAATCCAGAGAAACTGGCAACATAGGTTACACAAGACGAACAAAAAGAAAATCCAGAGAAACTGGCAACATAGGCTACACAAGACGAACAAAAAGAAAATCCAGAGAAACTGGCAACATAGGCTACACAAGACGAACAAAAAGAAAATCCAGAGAAACTGGCAACATAGGCTACACAAGACGAACAAAAAGATAATCCAGAGAAACTGGCAACATAGGCTACAAAAGAGGAACAAAAAGAAAATCCAGAGAAACTGGCAACATAGGCTACACAAGACGAACAAAAAGATAATCCAGAGAAACTGGCAACATAGGCTACACAAGACGAACAAAAAGAAAATCCAGAGAAACTGGCAACATAGGCTACACAAGACGAACAAAAAGAAAATCCAGAGAAACTGGCAACATAGGCTACACAAGACGAACAAAAAGACATTCCAGTGAAACTGGCAACATAGGCTACACAAGACGAACAAAAAGAAAATCCAGAGAAACTGGCAACATAGGCTACACAAGACGAACAAAAAGAAAATCCAGAGAAACTAGCAACATAGGCTACACAAGACGAACAAAAAGAAAATCCAGAGAAACTGGCAACATAGGATACACAAGACCAAGAAAAAGAAAATCCAGAGAAACTGGCAACATAGGCTACACAAGAAGAACAGAAAGAAAATCCAGAGAAATGGGCAACATAGGGTACACAAGACGAACAAAAAGATAATCCAGAGAAACTGGCAACATAGGCTACACAAGACGAACAAAAAGAAAATCCAGAGAAACTGGCAACATAGGTTACACAAGACGAACAAAAAGACAATCCAGAGAAACTGGCAACATAGGCTACACAAGACGAACAAAAAGAAAATCCAGAGAAACTGGCAACATAGGCTACACAAGACGAACAAAAAGAAAATCCAGAGAAACTGGCAACATAGGCTACACAAGACGAACAAAAAGATAATCCAGAGAAACTGGCAACATAGGCTACAAAAGAGGAACAAAAAGAAAATCCAGAGAAACTGGCAACATAGGCTACACAAGACGAACAAAAAGATAATCCAGAGAAACTGGCAACATAGGCTACACAAGACGAACAAAAAGAAAATCCACAGAAATTGGCAACATAGGGTACACAAGACGAACAAAAAGATAATCCAGAGAAACTGGCAACATAGGCTACACAAGACGAACAAAAAGAAAATCCAGAGAAACTGGCAACATAGGTTACACAAGACGAACAAAAAGACAATCCAGAGAAACTGGCAACATAGGCTACACAAGACCAACAAAAAGAAAATCCAGAGAAACTGGCAACATAGGCTACACAAGACGAACAAAAAGAAAATCCAGAGAAACTGGCAACATAGGCTACACAAGACGAACAAAAAGATAATCCAGAGAAACTGGCAACATAGGCTACACAAGACGAATAAAAAGAAAATCCACTGAAACTGGCAACATAGGCTACACAAGACGAACAAAAAGAAAATCCAGAGAAACTGGCAACATAGGCTACACAAGACGAACAAAAAGAAAATCCAGAGAAACTGGCAACATAGGCTACACAAGACGAACAAAAAGAAAATCCAGAGAAACTGGCAACATAGGATACACAAGACCAAGAAAAAGAAAATCCAGAGAAACTGGCAACATAGGCTACACAAGAAGAACAGAAAGAAAATCCAGAGAAATTGGCAACATAGGGTACACAAGACGAACAAAAAGATAATCCAGAGAAACTGGCAACATAGGCTACACAAGACGAACAAAAAGAAAATCCAGAGAAACTGGCAACATAGGTTACACAAGACGAACAAAAAGACATCCAGAGAAACTGGCAACATAGGCTACACAAGACGAACAAAAAGAAAATCCAGAGAAACTGGCAACATAGGCTACACAAGACGAACAAAAAGAAAATCCAGAGAAACTGGCAACATAGGCTACACAAGACGAACAAAAAGATAATCCAGAGAAACTGGCAACATAGGCTACAAAAGAGGAACGAAAAGAAAATCCAGAGAAACTGGCAACATAGGCTACACAAGACGAACAAAAAGATAATCCAGAGAAACTGGCAACATAGGCTACACAAGACGAACAAAAAGAAAATCCAGAGAAACTGGCAACATAGGCTACACAAGACGAACAAAAAGATAATCCAGAGAAACTGGCAACATAGGCTACAAAAGAGGAACAAAAAGAAAATCCAGAGAAACTGGCAACATAGGCTACACAAGACGAACAAAAAGATAATCCAGAGAAACTGGCAACATAGGCTACACAAGACGAACAAAAAGAAAATCCAGAGAAACTGGCAACATAGGCTACACAAGACGAACAAAAAGAAAATCCAGAGAAACTGGCAACATAGGCTACACAAGACGAACAAAAAGAAAATCCAGAGAAACTGGCAACATAGGCTACACAAGACGAACAAAAAGAAAATCCAGAGAAACTGGCAACATAGGCTACACAAGACGAACAAAAAGAAAATCCAGAGAAACTGGCAACATAGGCTACACAATAGGAACAAAAAGAAAATCCAGAGAAACTGGCAACATAGGCTACACAAGAAGAACAGAAATAAAATCCAGAGAAATTGGCAACATAGGGTACACAAGACGAACAAAAAGATAATCCAGAGAAACTGGCAACATAGGCTACACAAGACGAACAAAAAGAAAATCCAGAGAAACTGGCAACATAGGTTACACAAGACGAACAAAAAGAAAATCCAGAGAAACTGGCAACATAGGCTACACAAGACGAACAAAAAGAAAATCCAGAGAAACTGGCAACATAGGCTACACAAGACGAACAAAAAGAAAATCCAGAGAAACTGGCAACATAGGCTACACAAGACGAACAAAAAGATAATCCAGAGAAACTGGCAACATAGGCTACACAAGACGAATAAAAAGAAAATCCACTGAAACTGGCAACATAGGCTACACAAGACGAACAAAAAGAAAATCCAGAGAAACTGGCAACATAGGCTACACAAGACGAACAAAAAGAAAATCCAGAGAAACTGGCAACATAGGCTACACAAGACGAACAAAAAGAAAATCCAGAGAAACTGGCAACATAGGATACACAAGACCAAGAAAAAGAAAATCCAGAGAAACTGGCAACATAGGCTACACAAGAAGAACAGAAAGAAAATCCAGAGAAATTGGCAACATAGGGTACACAAGACGAACAAAAAGAAAATCCAGAGAAACTGGCAACATAGGCTACACAAGACGAACAAAAAGAAAATCCAGAGAAACTGGCAACATAGGCTACACAAGACGAACAAAAAGAAAATCCAGAGAAACTGGCAACATAGGCTACACAAGACGAACAAAAAGATAATCCAGAGAAACTGGCAACATAGGCTACAAAAGAGGAACAAAAAGAAAATCCAGAGAAACTGGCAACATAGGCTACACAAGACGAACAAAAAGATAATCCAGAGAAACTGGCAACATAGGCTACACAAGACGAACAAAAAGAAAATCCAGAGAAACTGGCAACATAGGCTACACAAGACGAACAAAAAGAAAATCCAGAGAAACTGGCAACATAGGCTACACAAGACGAACAAAAAGAAAATCCAGAGAAACTGGCAACATAGGCTACACAAGACCAAGAAAAAGACAATCCAGAGAAACTGGCAACATAGGCTACACAAGACGAACAGAAAGAAAATCCAGAGACATTGGCAACATAGGGTACACAAGACGAACAAAAAGATAATCCAGAGAAACTGGCAACATAGGCTACACAAGACGAACAAAAAGAAAATCCAGAGAAACTGGCAACATAGGTTACACAAGACGAACAAAAAGACAATCCAGAGAAACTGGCAACATAGGCTACACAAGACGAACAAAAAGAAAATCCAGAGAAACTGGCAACATAGGCTACACAAGACGAACAAAAAGAAAATCCAGAGAAACTGGCAACATAGGCTACACAAGACGAACAAAAAGAAAATCCAGAGAAACTGGCAACATAGGATACACAAGACCAAGAAAAAGAAAATCCAGAGAAACTGGCAACATAGGCTACACAAGAAGAACAGAAAGAAAATCCAGAGAAATTGGCAACATAGGGTACACAAGACGAAAAAAAAGATAATCCAGAGAAACTGGCAACATAGGCTACACAAGACGAACAAAAAGAAAATCCAGAGAAACTGGCAACATAGGTTACACAAGACGAACAAAAAGAAAATCCAGAGAAACTGGCAACATAGGCTACACAAGACGAACAAAAAGAAAATCCAGAGAAACTGGCAACATAGGCTACACAAGACGAACAAAAAGAAAATCCAGAGAAACTGGCAACATAGGCTACACAAGACGAACAAAAAGATATTCCAGAGAAACTGGCAACATAGGCTACAAAAGAGGAACAAAAAGAAAATCCAGAGAAACTGGCAACATAGGCTACACAAGACGAACAAAAAGATAATCCAGAGAAACTGGCAACATAGGCTACACAAGACGAACAAAAAGAAAATCCAGAGAAACTGGCAACATAGGCTACACAAGACGAACAAAAAGAAAATCCAGAGAAACTGGCAACATAGGCTACACAAGACGAACAAAAAGACATTCCAGTGAAACTGGCAACATAGGCTACACAAGACGAACAAAAAGAAAATCCAGAGAAACTGGCAACATAGGCTACACAAGACGAACAAAAAGAAAATCCAGAGAAACTGGCAACATAGGATACACAAGACCAAGAAAAAGAAAATCCAGAGAAACTGGCAAAATAGGCTACACAAGAAGAACAGAAAGAAAATCCAGAGAAACTGGCAACATAGGCTACACAAGACGAACAAAAAGAAAATCCAGAGAAACTGGCAACATAGGCTACACAAGACGAACAAAAAGAAAATCCAGAGAAACTGGCAACATAGGCTACACAAGACCAAGAAAAAGACAATCCAGAGAAACTGGCAACATAGGCTACACAAGAAGAACAGAAAGAAAATCCAGAGACATTGGCAACATAGGGTACACAAGACGAACAAAAAGATAATCCAGAGAAACTGGCAACATAGGCTACACAAGACGAACAAAAAGAAAATCCAGAGAAACTGGCAACATAGGTTACACAAGACGAACAAAAAGACAATCCAGAGAAACTGGCAACATAGGCTACACAAGACGAACAAAAAGAAAATCCAGAGAAACTGGCAACATAGGCTACACAAGACGAACAAAAAGAAAATCCAGAGAAACTGGCAACATAGGCTACACAAGACGAACAAAAAGAAAATCCAGAGAAACTGGCAACATAGGATACACAAGACCAAGAAAAAGAAAATCCAGAGAAACTGGCAACATAGGCTACACAAGAAGAACAGAAAGAAAATCCAGAGAAATTGGCAACATAGGGTACACAAGACGAACAAAAAGATAATCCAGAGAAACTGGCAACATAGGCTACACAAGACGAACAAAAAGAAAATCCAGAGAAACTGGCAACATAGGTTACACAAGACGAACAAAAAGAAAATCCAGAGAAACTGGCAACATAGGCTACACAAGACGAACAAAAAGAAAATCCAGAGAAACTGGCAACATAGGCTACACAAGACGAACAAAAAGAAAATCCAGAGAAACTGGCAACATAGGCTACACAAGACGAACAAAAAGATAATCCAGAGAAACTGGCAACATAGGCTACAAAAGAGGAACAAAAAGAAAATCCAGAGAAACTGGCAACATAGGCTACACAAGACGAACAAAAAGATAATCCAGAGAAACTGGCAACATAGGCTACACAAGACGAACAAAAAGAAAATCCAGAGAAACTGGCAACATAGGCTACACAAGACGAACAAAAAGAAAATCCAGAGAAACTGGCAACATAGGCTACACAAGACGAACAAAAAGACATTCCAGTGAAACTGGCAACATAGGCTACACAAGACGAACAAAAAGAAAATCCAGAGAAACTGGCAACATAGGCTACACAAGACGAACAAAAAGAAAATCCAGAGAAACTAGCAACATAGGCTCCACAAGACGAACAAAAAGAAAATCCAGAGAAACTGGCAACATAGGATACACAAGACCAAGAAAAAGAAAATCCAGAGAAACTGGCAACATAGGCTACACAAGAAGAACAGAAAGAAAATCCAGAGAAATGGGCAACATAGGGTACACAAGACGAACAAAAAGATAATCCAGAGAAACTGGCAACATAGGCTACACAAGACGAACAAAAAGAAAATCCAGAGAAACTGGCAACATAGGTTACACAAGACGAACAAAAAGACAATCCAGAGAAACTGGCAACATAGGCTACACAAGACGAACAAAAAGAAAATCCAGAGAAACTGGCAACATAGGCTACACAAGACGAACAAAAAGAAAATCCAGAGAAACTGGCAACATAGGCTACACAAGACGAACAAAAAGATAATCCAGAGAAACTGGCAACATAGGCTACAAAAGAGGAACAAAAAGAAAATCCAGAGAAACTGGCAACATAGGCTACACAAGACGAACAAAAAGATAATCCAGAGAAACTGGCAACATAGGCTACACAAGACGAACAAAAAGAAAATCCACAGAAATTGGCAACATAGGGTACACAAGACGAACAAAAAGATAATCCAGAGAAACTGGCAACATAGGCTACACAAGACGAACAAAAAGAAAATCCAGAGAAACTGGCAACATAGGTTACACAAGACGAACAAAAAGACAATCCAGAGAAACTGGCAACATAGGCTACACAAGACCAACAAAAAGAAAATCCAGAGAAACTGGCAACATAGGCTACACAAGACGAACAAAAAGAAAATCCAGAGAAACTGGCAACATAGGCTACACAAGACGAACAAAAAGATAATCCAGAGAAACTGGCAACATAGGCTACACAAGACGAATAAAAAGAAAATCCACTGAAACTGGCAACATAGGCTACACAAGACGAACAAAAAGAAAATCCAGAGAAACTGGCAACATAGGCTACACAAGACGAACAAAAAGAAAATCCAGAGAAACTGGCAACATAGGCTACACAAGACGAACAAAAAGAAAATCCAGAGAAACTGGCAACATAGGATACACAAGACCAAGAAAAAGAAAATCCAGAGAAACTGGCAACATAGGCTACACAAGAAGAACAGAAAGAAAATCCAGAGAAATTGGCAACATAGGGTACACAAGACGAACAAAAAGATAATCCAGAGAAACTGGCAACATAGGCTACACAAGACGAACAAAAAGAAAATCCAGAGAAACTGGCAACATAGGTTACACAAGACGAACAAAAAGACATCCAGAGAAACTGGCAACATAGGCTACACAAGACGAACAAAAAGAAAATCCAGAGAAACTGGCAACATAGGCTACACAAGACGAACAAAAAGAAAATCCAGAGAAACTGGCAACATAGGCTACACAAGACGAACAAAAAGATAATCCAGAGAAACTGGCAACATAGGCTACAAAAGAGGAACGAAAAGAAAATCCAGAGAAACTGGCAACATAGGCTACACAAGACGAACAAAAAGATAATCCAGAGAAACTGGCAACATAGGCTACACAAGACGAACAAAAAGAAAATCCAGAGAAACTGGCAACATAGGCTACACAAGACGAACAAAAAGATAATCCAGAGAAACTGGCAACATAGGCTACAAAAGAGGAACAAAAAGAAAATCCAGAGAAACTGGCAACATAGGCTACACAAGACGAACAAAAAGATAATCCAGAGAAACTGGCAACATAGGCTACACAAGACGAACAAAAAGAAAATCCAGAGAAACTGGCAACATAGGCTACACAAGACGAACAAAAAGAAAATCCAGAGAAACTGGCAACATAGGCTACACAAGACGAACAAAAAGAAAATCCAGAGAAACTGGCAACATAGGCTACACAATAGGAACAAAAAGAAAATCCAGAGAAACTGGCAACATAGGCTACACAAGAAGAACAGAAATAAAATCCAGAGAAATTGGCAACATAGGCTACACAAGACGAACAAAAAGAAAATCCAGAGAAACTGGCAACATAGGCTACACAAGACGAACAAAAAGATAATCCAGAGAAACTGGCAACATAGGCTACAAAAGAGGAACAAAAAGAAAATCCAGAGAAACTGGCAACATAGGCTACACAAGACGAACAAAAAGATAATCCAGAGAAACTGGCAACATAGGCTACACAAGACGAACAAAAAGAAAATCCAGAGAAACTGGCAACATAGGCTACACAAGACGAACAAAAAGAAAATCCAGAGAAACTGGCAACATAGGCTACACAAGACGAACAAAAAGATAATCCAGAGAAACTGGCAACATAGGCTACAAAAGAGGAACAAAAAGAAAATCCAGAGAAACTGGCAACATAGGCTACACAAGACGAACAAAAAGATAATCCAGAGAAACTGGCAACATAGGCTACACAAGACGAACAAAAAGAAAATCCAGAGAAACTGGCAACATAGGCTACACAAGACGAACAAAAAGAAAATCCAGAGAAACTGGCAACATAGGCTACACAAGACGAACAAAAAGACATTCCAGTGAAACTGGCAACATAGGCTACGCAAGACGAACAAAAAGAAAATCCAGAGAAACTGGCAACATAGGCTACACAAGACGAACAAAAAGAAAATCCAGAGAAACTAGCAACATAGGCTACACAAGACGAACAAAAAGAAAATCCAGAGAAACTGGCAACATAGGATACACAAGACCAAGAAAAAGAAAATCCAGAGAAACTGGCAACATAGGCTACACAAGAAGAACAGAAAGAAAATCCAGAGAAATGGGCAACATAGGGTACACAAGACGAACAAAAAGATAATCCAGAGAAACTGGCAACATAGGCTACACAAGACGAACAAAAAGAAAATCCAGAGAAACTGGCAACATAGGTTACACAAGACGAACAAAAAGACAATCCAGAGAAACTGGCAACATAGGCTACACAAGACGAACAAAAAGAAAATCCAGAGAAACTGGCAACATAGGCTACACAAGACGAACAAAAAGAAAATCCAGAGAAACTGGCAACATAGGCTACACAAGACGAACAAAAAGATAATCCAGAGAAACTGGCAACATAGGCTACAAAAGAGGAACAAAAAGAAAATCCAGAGAAACTGGCAACATAGGCTACACAAGACGAACAAAAAGATAATCCAGAGAAACTGGCAACATAGGCTACACAAGACGAACAAAAAGAAAATCCACAGAAATTGGCAACATAGGGTACACAAGACGAACAAAAAGATAATCCAGAGAAACTGGCAACATAGGCTACACAAGACGAACAAAAAGAAAATCCAGAGAAACTGGCAACATAGGTTACACAAGACGAACAAAAAGACAATCCAGAGAAACTGGCAACATAGGCTACACAAGACCAACAAAAAGAAAATCCAGAGAAACTGGCAACATAGGCTACACAAGACGAACAAAAAGAAAATCCAGAGAAACTGGCAACATAGGCTACACAAGACGAACAAAAAGATAATCCAGAGAAACTGGCAACATAGGCTACACAAGACGAATAAAAAGAAAATCCACTGAAACTGGCAACATAGGCTACACAAGACGAACAAAAAGAAAATCCAGAGAAACTGGCAACATAGGCTACACAAGACGAACAAAAAGAAAATCCAGAGAAACTGGCAACATAGGCTACACAAGAGGAACAAAAAGAAAATCCAGAGAAACTGGCAACATAGGATACACAAGACCAAGAAAAAGAAAATCCAGAGAAACTGGCAACATAGGCTACACAAGAAGAACAGAAAGAAAATCCAGAGAAATTGGCAACATAGGGTACACAAGACGAACAAAAAGATAATCCAGAGAAACTGGCAACATAGGCTACACAAGACGAACAAAAAGAAAATCCAGAGAAACTGGCAACATAGGTTACACAAGACGAACAAAAAGACATCCAGAGAAACTGGCAACATAGGCTACACAAGACGAACAAAAAGATAATCCAGAGAAACTGGCAACATAGGCTACACAAGACGAACAAAAAGAAAATCCACAGAAATTGGCAACATAGGGTACACAAGACGAACAAAAAGATAATCCAGAGAAACTGGCAACATAGGCTACACAAGACGAACAAAAAGAAAATCCAGAGAAACTGGCAACATAGGTTACACAAGACGAACAAAAAGACAATCCAGAGAAACTGGCAACATAGGCTACACAAGACCAACAAAAAGAAAATCCAGAGAAACTGGCAACATAGGCTACACAAGACGAACAAAAAGAAAATCCAGAGAAACTGGCAACATAGGCTACACAAGACGAACAAAAAGATAATCCAGAGAAACTGGCAACATAGGCTACACAAGACGAATAAAAAGAAAATCCACTGAAACTGGCAACATAGGCTACACAAGACGAACAAAAAGAAAATCCAGAGAAACTGGCAACATAGGCTACACAAGACGAACAAAAAGAAAATCCAGAGAAACTGGCAACATAGGCTACACAAGACGAACAAAAAGAAAATCCAGAGAAACTGGCAACATAGGATACACAAGACCAAGAAAAAGAAAATCCAGAGAAACTGGCAACATAGGCTACACAAGAAGAACAGAAAGAAAATCCAGAGAAATTGGCAACATAGGGTACACAAGACGAACAAAAAGATAATCCAGAGAAACTGGCAACATAGGCTACACAAGACGAACAAAAAGAAAATCCAGAGAAACTGGCAACATAGGTTACACAAGACGAACAAAAAGACATCCAGAGAAACTGGCAACATAGGCTACACAAGACGAACAAAAAGAAAATCCAGAGAAACTGGCAACATAGGCTACACAAGACGAACAAAAAGAAAATCCAGAGAAACTGGCAACATAGGCTACACAAGACGAACAAAAAGATAATCCAGAGAAACTGGCAACATAGGCTACAAAAGAGGAACGAAAAGAAAATCCAGAGAAACTGGCAACATAGGCTACACAAGACGAACAAAAAGATAATCCAGAGAAACTGGCAACATAGGTTACACAAGACGAACAAAAAGACATCCAGAGAAACTGGCAACATAGGCTACACAAGACGAACAAAAAGAAAATCCAGAGAAACTGGCAACATAGGCTACACAAGACGAACAAAAAGAAAATCCAGAGAAACTGGCAACATAGGCTACACAAGACGAACAAAAAGATAATCCAGAGAAACTGGCAACATAGGCTACACAAGACGAACAAAAAGAAAATCCAGAGAAACTGGCAACATAGGCTACACAAGACGAACAAAAAGAAAATCCAGAGAAACTGGCAACATAGGCTACACAAGACGAACAAAAAGAAAATCCAGAGAAACTGGCAACATAGGCTACACAAGACGAACAAAAAGAAAATCCAGAGAAACTGGCAACATAGGCTACACAAGACGAACAAAAAGAAAATCCAGAGAAACTGGCAACATAGGCTACACAATAGGAACAAAAAGAAAATCCAGAGAAACTGGCAACATAGGCTACACAAGAAGAACAGAAATAAAATCCAGAGAAATTGGCAACATAGGGTACACAAGACGAACAAAAAGATAATCCAGAGAAACTGGCAACATAGGCTACACAAGACGAACAAAAAGAAAATCCAGAGAAACTGGCAACATAGGTTACACAAGACGAACAAAAAGAAAATCCAGAGAAACTGGCAACATAGGCTACACAAGACGAACAAAAAGAAAATCCAGAGAAACTGGCAACATAGGCTACACAAGACGAACAAAAAGAAAATCCAGAGAAACTGGCAACATAGGCTACACAAGACGAACAAAAAGATAATCCAGAGAAACTGGCAACATAGGCTACACAAGACGAATAAAAAGAAAATCCACTGAAACTGGCAACATAGGCTACACAAGACGAACAAAAAGAAAATCCAGAGAAACTGGCAACATAGGCTACACAAGACGAACAAAAAGAAAATCCAGAGAAACTGGCAACATAGGCTACACAAGACGAACAAAAAGAAAATCCAGAGAAACTGGCAACATAGGATACACAAGACCAAGAAAAAGAAAATCCAGAGAAACTGGCAACATAGGCTACACAAGAAGAACAGAAAGAAAATCCAGAGAAATTGGCAACATAGGGTACACAAGACGAACAAAAAGAAAATCCAGAGAAACTGGCAACATAGGCTACACAAGACGAACAAAAAGAAAATCCAGAGAAACTGGCAACATAGGCTACACAAGACGAACAAAAAGAAAATCCAGAGAAACTGGCAACATAGGCTACACAAGACGAACAAAAAGATAATCCAGAGAAACTGGCAACATAGGCTACAAAAGAGGAACAAAAAGAAAATCCAGAG
Organism: Bathymodiolus septemdierum; assembly: GCA_963383655.1. Lineage (NCBI taxonomy): Eukaryota > Metazoa > Mollusca > Bivalvia > Mytilida > Modiolidae > Bathymodiolus > Bathymodiolus septemdierum. The sequence goes on along the minus strand of OY726517.1, from coordinate 63,531,186 downwards.
AAACTGGCAACATAGGCTACACAAGACGAACAAAAAGATAATCCAGAGAAACTGGCAACATAGGCTACACAAGACGAACAAAAAGAAAATCCAGAGAAACTGGCAACATAGGCTACACAAGACGAACAAAAAGACAATCCAGAGAAACTGGCAACATAGGCTACACAAGACGAACAAAAAGAAAATCCAGAGAAACTGGCAACATAGGCTACACAAGACCAAGAAAAAGACAATCCAGAGAAACTGGCAACATAGGCTACACAAGACGAACAGAAAGAAAATCCAGAGACATTGGCAACATAGGGTACACAAGACGAACAAAAAGATAATCCAGAGAAACTGGCAACATAGGCTACACAAGACGAACAAAAAGAAAATCCAGAGAAACTGGCAACATAGGTTACACAAGACGAACAAAAAGACAATCCAGAGAAACTGGCAACATAGGCTACACAAGACGAACAAAAAGAAAATCCAGAGAAACTGGCAACATAGGCTACACAAGACGAACAAAAAGAAAATCCAGAGAAACTGGCAACATAGGCTACACAAGACGAACAAAAAGAAAATCCAGAGAAACTGGCAACATAGGATACACAAGACCAAGAAAAAGAAAATCCAGAGAAACTGGCAACATAGGCTACACAAGAAGAACAGAAAGAAAATCCAGAGAAATTGGCAACATAGGGTACACAAGACGAAAAAAAAGATAATCCAGAGAAACTGGCAACATAGGCTACACAAGACGAACAAAAAGAAAATCCAGAGAAACTGGCAACATAGGTTACACAAGACGAACAAAAAGAAAATCCAGAGAAACTGGCAACATAGGCTACACAAGACGAACAAAAAGAAAATCCAGAGAAACTGGCAACATAGGCTACACAAGACGAACAAAAAGAAAATCCAGAGAAACTGGCAACATAGGCTACACAAGACGAACAAAAAGATATTCCAGAGAAACTGGCAACATAGGCTACAAAAGAGGAACAAAAAGAAAATCCAGAGAAACTGGCAACATAGGCTACACAAGACGAACAAAAAGATAATCCAGAGAAACTGGCAACATAGGCTACACATGAGGAACAAAAAGAAAATCCAGAGAAACTGGCAACATAGGCTACACAAGACGAACAAAAAGAAAATCCAGAGAAACTGGCAACATAGGCTACACAAGACGAACAAAAAGACATTCCAGTGAAACTGGCAACATAGGCTACACAAGACGAACAAAAAGAAAATCCAGAGAAACTGGCAACATAGGCTACACAAGACGAACAAAAAGAAAATCCAGAGAAACTGGCAACATAGGCTACACAAGACGAACAAAAAGAAAATCCAGAGAAACTGGCAACATAGGCTACACAAGACCAAGAAAAAGAAAATCCAGAGAAACTGGCAACATAGGCTACACAAGAAGAACAGAAAGAAAATCCAGAGAAATGGGCAACATAGGGTACACAAGACGAACAAAAAGATAATCCAGAGAAACTGGCAACATAGGCTACACAAGACGAACAAAAAGAAAATCCAGAGAAACTGGCAACATAGGTTACACAAGACGAACAAAAAGACAATCCAGAGAAACTGGCAACATAGGCTACACAAGACGAACAAAAAGAAAATCCAGAGAAACTGGCAACATAGGCTACACAAGACGAACAAAAAGAAAATCCAGAGAAACTGGCAACATAGGCTACACAAGACGAACAAAAAGATAATCCAGAGAAACTGGCAACATAGGCTACAAAAGAGGAACAAAAAGAAAATCCAGAGAAACTGGCAACATAGGCTACACAAGACGAACAAAAAGATAATCCAGAGAAACTGGCAACATAGGCTACACAAGACGAACAAAAAGAAAATCCAGAGAAATTGGCAACATAGGGTACACAAGACGAACAAAAAGATAATCCAGAGAAACTGGCAACATAGGCTACACAAGAGGAACAAAAAGAAAATCCAGAGAAACTGGCAACATAGGTTACACAAGACGAACAAAAAGACAATCCAGAGAAACTGGCAACATAGGCTACACAAGACCAACAAAAAGAAAATCCAGAGAAACTGGCAACATAGGCTACACAAGACGAACAAAAAGAAAATCCAGAGAAACTGGCAACATAGGCTACACAAGACGAACAAAAAGATAATCCAGAGAAACTGGCAACATAGGCTACACAAGACGAATAAAAAGAAAATCCACTGAAACTGGCAACATAGGCTACACAAGACGAACAAAAAGAAAATCCAGAGAAACTGGCAACATAGGCTACACAAGACGAACAAAAAGAAAATCCAGAGAAACTGGCAACATAGGCTACACAAGACGAACAAAAAGAAAATCCAGAGAAACTGGCAACATAGGATACACAAGACCAAGAAAAAGAAAATCCAGAGAAACTGGCAACATAGGCTACACAAGAAGAACAGAAAGAAAATCCAGAGAAATTGGCAACATAGGGTACACAAGACGAACAAAAAGATAATCCAGAGAAACTGGCAACATAGGCTACACAAGACGAACAAAAAGAAAATCCAGAGAAACTGGCAACATAGGTTACACAAGACGAACAAAAAGACATCCAGAGAAACTGGCAACATAGGCTACACAAGACGAACAAAAAGAAAATCCAGAGAAACTAGCAACATAGGCTACACAAGACGAACAAAAAGGACAATCCAGAGAAACTGGTAACATAGGCTACACAAGACGAACAAAAAGATAATCCAGAGAAACTGGCAACATAGGCTACACAAGACGAACAAAAAGAAAATCCAGAGAAACTGGCAACATAGGCTACACAAGACGAACAAAAAGATAATCCAGAGAAACTGGCAACATAGGCTACAAAAGAGGAACAAAAAGAAAATCCAGAGAAACTGGCAACATAGGCTACACAAGACGAACAAAAAGATAATCCAGAGAAACTGGCAACATAGGCTACACAAGACGAACAAAAAGATAATCCAGAGAAACTGGCAACATAGGCTACACAAGACGAACAAAAAGAAAATCCAGAGAAACTGGCAACATAGGCTACACAAGACGAACAAAAAGAAAATCCAGAGAAACTGGCAACATAGGCTACACAAGACGAACAAAAAGAAAATCCAGAGAAACTGGCAACATAGGCTACACAAGACGAACAAAAAGAAAATCCAGAGAAACTGGCAACATAGGCTACACAATAGGAACAAAAAGAAAATCCAGAGAAACTGGCAACATAGGCTACACAAGAAGAACAGAAATAAAATCCAGAGAAATTGGCAACATAGGGTACACAAGACGAACAAAAAGATAATCCAGAGAAACTGGCAACATAGGCTACACAAGACGAACAAAAAGAAAATCCAGAGAAACTGGCAACATAGGTTACACAAGACGAACAAAAAGACAATCCAGAGAAACTGGCAACATAGGCTACACAAGACGAACAAAAAGAAAATCCAGAGAAACTGGCAACATAGGCTACACAAGACGAACAAAAAGAAAATCCAGAGAAACTGGCAACATAGGCTACACAAGACGAACAAAAAGATAATCCAGAGAAACTGGCAACATAGGCTACACAAGACGAATAAAAAGAAAATCCACTGAAACTGGCAACATAGGCTACACAAGACGAACAAAAAGAAAATCCAGAGAAACTGGCAACATAGGCTACACAAGACGAACAAAAAGAAAATCCAGAGAAACTGGCAACATAGGCTACACAAGACGAACAAAAAGAAAATCCAGAGAAACTGGCAACATAGGATACACAAGACCAAGAAAAAGAAAATCCAGAGAAACTGGCAACATAGGCTACACAAGAAGAACAGAAAGAAAATCCAGAGAAATTGGCAACATAGGGTACACAAGACGAACAAAAAGAAAATCCAGAGAAACTGGCAACAAAGGCTACACAAGACGAACAAAAAGAAAATCCAGAGAAACTGGCAACATAGGCTACACAAGACGAACAAAAAGAAAATCCAGAGAAACTGGCAACATAGGCTACACAAGACGAACAAAAAGATAATCCAGAGAAACTGGCAACATAGGCTACAAAAGAGGAACAAAAAGAAAATCCAGAGAAACTGGCAACATAGGCTACACAAGACGAACAAAAAGATAATCCAGAGAAACTGGCAACATAGGCTACACAAGACGAACAAAAAGAAAATCCAGAGAAACTGGCAACATAGGCTACACAAGACGAACAAAAAGATAATCCAGAGAAACTGGCAACATAGGCTACAAAAGAGGAACAAAAAGAAAATCCAGAGAAACTGGCAACATAGGCTACACAAGACGAACAAAAAGATAATCCAGAGAAACTGGCAACATAGGCTACACAAGACGAACAAAAAGAAAATCCAGAGAAACTGGCAACATAGGCTACACAAGACGAACAAAAAGAAAATCCAGAGAAACTGGCAACATAGGCTACACAAGACGAACAAAAAGAAAATCCAGAGAAACTGGCAACATAGGCTACACAAGACGAACAAAAAGATAATCCAGAGAAACTGGCAACATAGGCTACACAAGACGAACAAAAAGAAAATCCAGAGAAACTGGCAACATAGGCTACACAAGACGAACAAAAAGAAAATCCAGAGAAACTGGCAACATAGGCTACACAAGACGAACAAAAAGAAAATCCAGAGAAACTGGCAACATAGGCTACACAAGACGAACAAAAAGAAAATCCAGAGAAACTGGCAACATAGGCTACACAAGACGAACAAAAAGAAAATCCAGAGAAACTGGCAACATAGGCTACACAATAGGAACAAAAAGAAAATCCAGAGAAACTGGCAACATAGGCTACACAAGACGAACAAAAAGAAAATCCAGAGAAACTGGCAACATAGGCTACACAAGACGATCAAAAAGAAAATCCAGAGAAACTGGCAACATAGGCTACACAAGACGAACAAAAAGAAAATCCAGAGAAACTGGCAACATAGGCTACACAAGACGAACAAAAAGAAAATCCAGAGAAACTGGCAACATAGGCTACACAAGACGGACAAAAAGAAAATCCAGAGAAACTGGCAACATAGGCTACACAAGACGAACAAAAAGATAATCCAGAGAAACTGGCAACATAGGCTACAAAAGAGGAACAAAAAGAAAATCCAGAGAAACTGGCAACATAGGCTACACAAGACGAACAAAAAGATAATCCAGAGAAACTGGCAACATAGGCTACACAAGACGAACAAAAAGAAAATCCAGAGAAACTGGCAACATAGGCTACACAAGACGAACAAAAAGATAATCCAGAGAAACTGGCAACATAGGCTACAAAAGAGGAACAAAAAGAAAATCCAGAGAAACTGGCAACATAGGCTACACAAGACGAACAAAAAGATAATCCAGAGAAACTGGCAACATAGGCTACACAAGACGAACAAAAAGAAAATCCAGAGAAACTGGCAACATAGGCTACACAAGACGAACAAAAAGAAAATCCAGAGAAACTGGCAACATAGGCTACACAAGACGAACAAAAAGAAAATCCAGAGAAACTGGCAACATAGGCTACACAAGACGAACAAAAAGAAAATCCAGAGAAACTGGCAACATAGGCTACACAAGACGAACAAAAAGAAAATCCAGAGAAACTGGCAACATAGGCTACACAAGACGAACAAAAAGATAATCCAGAGAAACTGGCAACATAGGCTACACAAGACGAATAAAAAGAAAATCCACTGAAACTGGCAACATAGGCTACACAAGACGAACAAAAAGAAAATCCAGAGAAACTGGCAACATAGGCTACACAAGACGAACAAAAAGAAAATCCAGAGAAACTGGCAACATAGGCTACACAAGACGAACAAAAAGAAAATCCAGAGAAACTGGCAACATAGGATACACAAGACCAAGAAAAAGAAAATCCAGAGAAACTGGCAACATAGGCTACACAAGAAGAACAGAAAGAAAATCCAGAGAAATTGGCAACATAGGGTACACAAGACGAACAAAAAGATAATCCAGAGAAACTGGCAACATAGGCTACACAAGACGAACAAAAAGAAAATCCAGAGAAACTGGCAACATAGGTTACACAAGACGAACAAAAAGACATCCAGAGAAACTGGCAACATAGGCTACACAAGACGAACAAAAAGAAAATCCAGAGAAACTGGCAACATAGGCTACACAAGACGAACAAAAAGAAAATCCAGAGAAACTGGCAACATAGGCTACACAAGACGAACAAAAAGATAATCCAGAGAAACTGGCAACATAGGCTACAAAAGAGGAACAAAAAGAAAATCCAGAGAAACTGGCAACATAGGCTACACAAGACGAACAAAAAGATAATCCAGAGAAACTGGCAACATAAGCTACACAAGACGAACAAAAAGAAAATCCAGAGAAACTGGCAACATAGGCTACACAAGACGAACAAAAAGATAATCCAGAGAAACTGGCAACATAGGCTACAAAAGAGGAACAAAAAGAAAATCCAGAGAAACTGGCAACATAGGCTACACAAGACGAACAAAAAGATAATCCAGAGAAACTGGCAACATAGGCTACACAAGACGAACAAAAAGATAATCCAGAGAAACTGGCAACATAGGCTACACAAGACGAACAAAAAGAAAATCCAGAGAAACTGGCAACATAGGCTACACAAGACGAACAAAAAGAAAATCCAGAGAAACTGGCAACATAGGCTACACAAGACGAACAAAAAGAAAATCCAGAGAAACTGGCAACATAGGCTACACAAGACGAACAAAAAGAAAATCCAGAGAAACTGGCAACATAGGCTACACAATAGGAACAAAAAGAAAATCCAGAGAAACTGGCAACATAGGCTACACAAGAAGAACAGAAATAAAATCCAGAGAAATTGGCAACATAGGGTACACAAGACGAACAAAAAGATAATCCAGAGAAACTGGCAACATAGGCTACACAAGACGAACAAAAAGAAAATCCAGAGAAACTGGCAACATAGGTTACACAAGACGAACAAAAAGACAATCCAGAGAAACTGGCAACAGAGGCTACACAAGACGAACAAAAAGAAAATCCAGAGAAACTGGCAACATAGGCTACACAAGACGAACAAAAAGAAAATCCAGAGAAACTGGCAACATAGGCTACACAAGACGAACAAAAAGATAATCCAGAGAAACTGGCAACATAGGCTACACAAGACGAATAAAAAGAAAATCCAGAGAAACTGGCAACATAGGCTACACAAGACGAACAAAAAGAAAATCCAGAGAAACTGGCAACATAGGCTACACAAGACGAACAAAAAGAAAATCCAGAGAAACTGGCAACATAGGCTACACAAGACGAACAAAAAGAAAATCCAGAGAAACTGGCAACATAGGATACACAAGACCAAGAAAAAGAAAATCCAGAGAAACTGGCAACATAGGCTACACAAGAAGAACAGAAAGAAAATCCAGAGAAATTGGCAACATAGGGTACACAAGACGAACAAAAAGATAATCCAGAGAAACTGGCAACATAGGCTACACAAGACGAACAAAAAGAAAATCCAGAGAAACTGGCAACATAGGCTACACAAGACGAACAAAAAGAAAATCCAGAGAAACTGGCAACATAGGCTACACAAGACGAACAAAAAGATAATCCAGAGAAACTGGCAACATAGGCTACAAAAGAGGAACAAAAAGAAAATCCAGAGAAACTGGCAACATAGGCTACACAAGACGAACAAAAAGATAATCCAGAGAAACTGGCAACATAGGCTACACAAGACAAACAAAAAGAAAATCCAGAGAAACTGGCAACATAGGCTACACAAGACGAACAAAAAGATAATCCAGAGAAACTGGCAACATAGGCTACAAAAGAGGAACAAAAAGAAAATCCAGAGAAACTGGCAACATAGGCTACACAAGACGAACAAAAAGATAATCCAGAGAAACTGGCAACATAGGCTACACAAGACGAACAAAAAGAAAATCCAGAGAAACTGGCAACATAGGCTACACAAGACGAACAAAAAGAAAATCCAGAGAAACTGGCAACATAGGCTACACAAGACGAACAAAAAGAAAATCCAGAGAAACTGGCAACATAGGCTACACAAGACGAACAAAAAGATAATCCAGAGAAACTGGCAACATAGGCTACACAAGACGAACAAAAAGAAAATCCAGAGAAACTGGCAACATAGGCTACACAAGACGAACAAAAAGAAAATCCAGAGAAACTGGCAACATAGGCTACACAAGACGAACAAAAAGAAAATCCAGAGAAACTGGCAACATAGGCTACACAAGACGAACAAAAAGAAAATCCAGAGAAACTGGCAACATAGGCTACACAAGACGAACAAAAAGAAAATCCAGAGAAACTGGCAACATAGGCTACACAATAGGAACAAAAAGAAAATCCAGAGAAACTGGCAACATAGGCTACACAAGACGAACAAAAAGAAAATCCAGAGAAACTGGCAACATAGGCTACACAAGACGATCAAAAAAAAATCCAGAGAAACTGGCAACATAGGCTACACAAGACGAACAAAAAGAAAATCCAGAGAAACTGGCAACATAGGCTACACAAGACGAACAAAAAGAAAATCCAGAGAAACTGGCAACATAGGCTACACAAGACGAACAAAAAGATAATTCAGAGAAACTGGCAACATAGGCTACAAAAGAGGAACAAAAAGAAAATCCAGAGAAACTGGCAACATAGGCTACACAAGACGAACAAAAAGATAATCCAGAGAAACTGGCAACATAGGCTACACAAGACGAACAAAAAGAAAATCCAGAGAAACTGGCAACATAGGCTACACAAGACGAACAAAAAGATAATCCAGAGAAACTGGCAACATAGGCTACAAAAGAGGAACAAAAAGAAAATCCAGAGAAACTGGCAACATAGGCTACACAAGACGAACAAAAAGATAATCCAGAGAAACTGGCAACATAGGCTACACAAGACGAACAAAAAGAAAATCCAGAGAAACTGGCAACATAGGCTACACAAGACGAACAAAAAGAAAATCCAGAGAAACTGGCAACATAGGCTACACAAGACGAACAAAAAGAAAATCCAGAGAAACTGGCAACATAGGCTACACAAGACGAACAAAAAGAAAATCCAGAGAAACTGGCAACATAGGCTACACAAGACGAACAAAAAGAAAATCCAGAGAAACTGGCAACATAGGCTACACAATAGGAACAAAAAGAAAATCCAGAGAAACTGGCAACATAGGCTACACAAGACGAACAAAAAGAAAATCCAGAGAAACTGGCAACATAGGCTACACAAGACGATCAAAAAGAAAATCCAGAGAAACTGGCAACATAGGCTACACAAGACGAACAAAAAGAAAATCCAGAGAAACTGGCAACATAGGCTACACAAGACGAACAAAAAGAAAATCCAGAGAAACTGGCAACATAGGCTACACAAGACGGACAAAAAGAAAATCCAGGGAAACTGGCAACATAGGCTACACAAGACGAACAAAAAGAAAATCCAGAGAAACTGGCAACATAGGCTACACAAGACGAAGAAAAAGAATATCCAGAGAAACTGGCAACATAGGCTACACAAGAGGAACAAAAAGAAAATCCAGAGAAACTGGCAACATAGGCTACACAAGACGAACAAAAAGAAAATCCAGAGAAACTGGCAACATAGGCTACACAAGACGGACAAAAAGAAAATCCAGAGAAACTGGCAACATAGGCTACACAAGACGAACAAAAAGAAAATCCAGAGAAACTGGCAACATAGGCTACACAAGATGAAGAAAAAGAATATCCAGAGAAACTGGCAACATAGGCTACACAAGACGAACAAAAAGACAATTCAGAGAAACTGGCAACATAGGCTACACAAGACGAACAAAAAGAAAATCCAGAGAAACTGGCAACATAGGCTACACAAGACGAACAAAAAGACAATCCAGGGAAACTGGCAACATAGGCTACACAAGACGAACAAAAAGACAATCCAGGGAAACTGGCAACATAGGCTACACAAGACGAACAAAAAGACAATCCAGGGAAACTGGCAACATAGGCTACACAAGAGGAACAAAAAGAAAATCCAGAGAAACTGGCAACATAGGCTACACAAGACGAAGAAAAAGAAAATCCAGAGAAACTGGCAACATAGGCTACACAAGACGAAGAAAAAGAATATCCAGAGAAACTGGCAACATAGGCTACACAAGACGAAGAAAAAGAAAATCCAGAGAAACTGGCAACATAGGCTACACAAGACGAACAAAAAGACAATTCAGAGAAACTGGCAACATAGGCTACACAAGACGAAGAAAAAGACAATCCAGAGAAACTGGCAACATAGGCTACACAAGAGGAACAAAAAGAAAATCCAGGGAAACTGGCAACATAGGCTACACAAGACGAACAAAAAGACAATCCAGGGAAACTGGCAACATAGGCTACACAAGACGAACAAAAAGAAAATCCAGAGAAACTGGCAACATAGGCTACACAAGACGAACAAAAAGAAAATCCAGAGAAACTGGCAACATAGGCTACACAAGACGATCAAAAAGAAAATCCAGAGAAACTGGCAACATAGGCTACACAAGACGAACAAAAAGAAAATCCAGAGAAACTGGCAACATAGGCTACACAAGACGAACAAAAAGAAAATCCAGAGAAACTGGCAACATAGGCTACACAAGACGGACAAAAAGAAAATCCAGAGAAACTGGCAACATAGGCTACACAAGACGAAGAAAAAGACAATCCAGAGAAACTGGCAACATAGGATACACAAGACGAACAAAAAGAAAATCCAGGGAAACTGGCAACATAGGCTACACAAGACGAACAAAAAGACAATCCAGGGAAACTGGCAACATAGGCTACACAAGACGAACAAAAAGAAAATCCAGGGAAACTGGCAACATAGGCTACACAAGACGAACAAAAAGAAAATCCAGAGAAACTGGCAACATAGGCTACACAAGACGAAGAAAAAGAATATCCAGAGAAACTGGCAACATAGGCTACACAAGACGAAGAAAAAGAAAATCCAGAGAAACTGGCAACATAGGCTACACAAGACGAACAAAAAGACAATTCAGAGAAACTGGCAACATAGGCTACACAAGACGAAGAAAAAGACAATCCAGGGAAACTGGCAACATAGGCTACACAAGACGAACAAAAAGACAATCCAGGGAAACTGGCAACATAGGCTACACAAGACGAACAAAAAGACAATCCAGGGAAACTGGCAACATAGGCTACACAAGAGGAACAAAAAGAAAATCCAGAGAAACTGGCAACATAGGCTACACAAGACGAACAAAAAGAAAATCCAGAGAAACTGGCAACATAGGCTACACAAGACGAACAAAAAGAAAATCCAGAGAAACTGGCAACATAGGCTACACAAGACGAACAAAAAGAAAATCCAGAGAAACTGGCAACATAGGATACACAAGACCAAGAAAAAGAAAATCCAGGGAAACTGGCAACATAGGCTACACAAGACGAACAAAAAGACAATCCAGGGAAACTGGCAACATAGGCTACACAAGACGAACAAAAAGACAATCCAGGGAAACTGGCAACATAGGCTACACAAGACGAACAAAAAGACAATCCAGGGAAACTGGCAACATAGGCTACACAAGAGGAACAAAAAGAAAATCCAGAGAAACTGGCAACATAGGCTACACAAGACGAACAAAAAGAAAATCCAGAGAAACTGGCAACATAGGCTACACAAGACGAACAAAAAGAAAATCCAGAGAAACTGGCAACATAGGCTACACAAGACGAACAAAAAGAAAATCCAGAGAAACTGGCAACATAGGATACACAAGACCAAGAAAAAGAAAATCCAGAGAAACTGGCAACATAGGCTACACAAGAAGAACAGAAAGAAAATCCAGAGAAATTGGCAACATAGGGTACACAAGACGAACAAAAAGATAATCCAGAGAAACTGGCAACATAGGCTACACAAGACGAACAAAAAGAAAATCCAGAGAAACTGGCAACATAGGTTACACAAGACGAACAAAAAGACATCCAGAGAAACTGGCAACATAGGCTACACAAGACGAACAAAAAGAAAATCCAGAGAAACTGGCAACATAGGCTACACAAGACGAACAAAAAGAAAATCCAGAGAAACTGGCAACATAGGCTACACAAGACGAACAAAAAGATAATCCAGAGAAACTGGCAACATAGGCTACAAAAGAGGAACAAAAAGAAAATCCAGAGAAACTGGCAACATAGGCTACACAAGACGAACAAAAAGATAATCCAGAGAAACTGGCAACATAGGCTACACAAGACGAACAAAAAGAAAATCCAGAGAAACTGGCAACATAGGCTACACAAGACGAACAAAAAGATAATCCAGAGAAACTGGCAACATAGGCTACACAAGACGAACAAAAAGACAATCCAGGGAAACTGGCAACATAGGCTACACAAGACGAACAAAAAGAAAATCCAGGGAAACTGGCAACATAGGCTACACAAGACGAACAAAAAGAAAATCCAGAGAAACTGGCAACATAGGCTACACAAGACGAAGAAAAAGAATATCCAGAGAAACTGGCAACATAGGCTACACAAGACGAAGAAAAAGAAAATCCAGAGAAACTGGCAACATAGGCTACACAAGACGAACAAAAAGACAATTCAGAGAAACTGGCAACATAGGCTACACAAGACGAAGAAAAAGACAATCCAGAGAAACTGGCAACATAGGCTACACAAGACGAACAAAAAGACAATCCAGGGAAACTGGCAACATAGGCTACACAAGACGAACAAAAAGACAATCCAGGGAAACTGGCAACATAGGCTACACAAGACGAACAAAAAGACAATCCAGGGAAACTGGCAACATAGGCTACACAAGAGGAACAAAAAGAAAATCCAGAGAAACTGGCAACATAGGCTACACAAGACGAACAAAAAGAAAATCCAGAGAAACTGGCAACATAGGCTACACAAGACGAACAAAAAGAAAATCCAGAGAAACTGGCAACATAGGCTACACAAGACGAACAAAAAGAAAATCCAGAGAAACTGGCAACATAGGATACACAAGACCAAGAAAAAGAAAATCCAGAGAAACTGGCAACATAGGCTACACAAGAAGAACAGAAAGAAAATCCAGAGAAATTGGCAACATAGGGTACACAAGACGAACAAAAAGATAATCCAGAGAAACTGGCAACATAGGCTACACAAGACGAACAAAAAGAAAATCCAGAGAAACTGGCAACATAGGTTACACAAGACGAACAAAAAGACATCCAGAGAAACTGGCAACATAGGCTACACAAGACGAACAAAAAGAAAATCCAGAGAAACTGGCAACATAGGCTACACAAGACGAACAAAAAGAAAATCCAGAGAAACTGGCAACATAGGCTACACAAGACGAACAAAAAGATAATCCAGAGAAACTGGCAACATAGGCTACAAAAGAGGAACAAAAAGAAAATCCAGAGAAACTGGCAACATAGGCTACACAAGACGAACAAAAAGATAATCCAGAGAAACTGGCAACATAGGCTACACAAGACGAACAAAAAGAAAATCCAGAGAAACTGGCAACATAGGCTACACAAGACGAACAAAAAGATAATCCAGAGAAACTGGCAACATAGGCTACAAAAGAGGAACAAAAAGAAAATCCAGAGAAACTGGCAACATAGGCTACACAAGACGAACAAAAAGATAATCCAGAGAAACTGGCAACATAGGCTACACAAGACGAACAAAAAGATAATCCAGAGAAACTGGCAACATAGGCTACACAAGACGAACAAAAAGAAAATCCAGAGAAACTGGCAACATAGGCTACACAAGACGAACAAAAAGAAAATCCAGAGAAACTGGCAACATAGGCTACACAAGACGAACAAAAAGAAAATCCAGAGAAACTGGCAACATAGGCTACACAAGACGAACAAAAAGAAAATCCAGAGAAACTGGCAACATAGGCTACACAATAGGAACAAAAAGAAAATCCAGAGAAACTGGCAACATAGGCTACACAAGAAGAACAGAAATAAAATCCAGAGAAATTGGCAACATAGGGTACACAAGACGAACAAAAAGATAATCCAGAGAAACTGGCAACATAGGCTACACAAGACGAACAAAAAGAAAATCCAGAGAAACTGGCAACATAGGTTACACAAGACGAACAAAAAGACAATCCAGAGAAACTGGCAACAGAGGCTACACAAGACGAACAAAAAGAAAATCCAGAGAAACTGGCAACATAGGCTACACAAGACGAACAAAAAGAAAATCCAGAGAAACTGGCAACATAGGCTACACAAGACGAACAAAAAGATAATCCAGAGAAACTGGCAACATAGGCTACACAAGACGAATAAAAAGAAAATCCACTGAAACTGGCAACATAGGCTACACAAGACGAACAAAAAGAAAATCCAGAGAAACTGGCAACATAGGCTACACAAGACGAACAAAAAGAAAATCCAGAGAAACTGGCAACATAGGCTACACAAGACGAACAAAAAGAAAATCCAGAGAAACTGGCAACATAGGATACACAAGACCAAGAAAAAGAAAATCCAGAGAAACTGGCAACATAGGCTACACAAGAAGAACAGAAAGAAAATCCAGAGAAATTGGCAACATAGGGTACACAAGACGAACAAAAAGATAATCCAGAGAAACTGGCAACATAGGCTACACAAGACGAACAAAAAGAAAATCCAGAGAAACTGGCAACATAGGCTACACAAGACGAACAAAAAGAAAATCCAGAGAAACTGGCAACATAGGCTACACAAGACGAACAAAAAGATAATCCAGAGAAACTGGCAACATAGGCTACAAAAGAGGAACAAAAAGAAAATCCAGAGAAACTGGCAACATAGGCTACACAAGACGAACAAAAAGATAATCCAGAGAAACTGGCAACATAGGCTACACAAGACGAACAAAAAGAAAATCCAGAGAAACTGGCAACATAGGCTACACAAGACGAACAAAAAGATAATCCAGAGAAACTGGCAACATAGGCTACAAAAGAGGAACAAAAAGAAAATCCAGAGAAACTGGCAACATAGGCTACACAAGACGAACAAAAAGATAATCCAGAGAAACTGGCAACATAGGCTACACAAGACGAACAAAAAGAAAATCCAGAGAAACTGGCAACATAGGCTACACAAGACGAACAAAAAGAAAATCCAGAGAAACTGGCAACATAGGCTACACAAGACGAACAAAAAGAAAATCCAGAGAAACTGGCAACATAGGCTACACAAGACGAACAAAAAGATAATCCAGAGAAACTGGCAACATAGGCTACACAAGACGAACAAAAAGAAAATCCAGAGAAACTGGCAACATAGGCTACACAAGACGAACAAAAAGAAAATCCAGAGAAACTGGCAACATAGGCTACACAAGACGAACAAAAAGAAAATCCAGAGAAACTGGCAACATAGGCTACACAAGACGAACAAAAAGAAAATCCAGAGAAACTGGCAACATAGGCTACACAAGACGAACAAAAAGAAAATCCAGAGAAACTGGCAACATAGGCTACACAATAGGAACAAAAAGAAAATCCAGAGAAACTGGCAACATAGGCTACACAAGACGAACAAAAAGAAAATCCAGAGAAACTGGCAACATAGGCTACACAAGACGATCAAAAAGAAAATCCAGAGAAACTGGCAACATAGGCTACACAAGACGAACAAAAAGAAAATCCAGAGAAACTGGCAACATAGGCTACACAAGACGAACAAAAAGAAAATCCAGAGAAACTGGCAACATAGGCTACACAAGACGAACAAAAAGATAATTCAGAGAAACTGGCAACATAGGCTACAAAAGAGGAACAAAAAGAAAATCCAGAGAAACTGGCAACATAGGCTACACAAGACGAACAAAAAGATAATCCAGAGAAACTGGCAACATAGGCTACACAAGACGAACAAAAAGAAAATCCAGAGAAACTGGCAACATAGGCTACACAAGACGAACAAAAAGATAATCCAGAGAAACTGGCAACATAGGCTACAAAAGAGGAACAAAAAGAAAATCCAGAGAAACTGGCAACATAGGCTACACAAGACGAACAAAAAGATAATCCAGAGAAACTGGCAACATAGGCTACACAAGACGAACAAAAAGAAAATCCAGAGAAACTGGCAACATAGGCTACACAAGACGAACAAAAAGAAAATCCAGAGAAACTGGCAACATAGGCTACACAAGACGAACAAAAAGAAAATCCAGAGAAACTGGCAACATAGGCTACACAAGACGAACAAAAAGAAAATCCAGAGAAACTGGCAACATAGGCTACACAAGACGAACAAAAAGAAAATCCAGAGAAATTGGCAACATAGGGTACACAAGACGAACAAAAAGATAATCCAGAGAAACTGGCAACATAGGCTACACAAGAAGAACAGAAAGAAAATCCAGAGAAATTGGCAACATAGGGTACACAAGACGAACAAAAAGATAATCCAGAGAAACTGGCAACATAGGCTACACAAGACGAACAAAAAGAAAATCCAGAGAAACTGGCAACATAGGTTACACAAGACGAACAAAAAGACATCCAGAGAAACTGGCAACATAGGCTACACAAGACGAACAAAAAGAAAATCCAGAGAAACTGGCAACATAGGCTACACAAGACGAACAAAAAGAAAATCCAGAGAAACTGGCAACATAGGCTACACAAGACGAACAAAAAGATAATCCAGAGAAACTGGCAACATAGGCTACAAAAGAGGAACGAAAAGAAAATCCAGAGAAACTGGCAACATAGGCTACACAAGACGAACAAAAAGATAATCCAGAGAAACTGGCAACATAGGTTACACAAGACGAACAAAAAGACATCCAGAGAAACTGGCAACATAGGCTACACAAGACGAACAAAAAGAAAATCCAGAGAAACTGGCAACATAGGCTACACAAGACGAACAAAAAGAAAATCCAGAGAAACTGGCAACATAGGCTACACAAGACGAACAAAAAGATAATCCAGAGAAACTGGCAACATAGGCTACACAAGACGAACAAAAAGAAAATCCAGAGAAACTGGCAACATAGGCTACACAAGACGAACAAAAAGAAAATCCAGAGAAACTGGCAACATAGGCTACACAAGACGAACAAAAAGAAAATCCAGAGAAACTGGCAACATAGGCTACACAAGACGAACAAAAAGAAAATCCAGAGAAACTGGCAACATAGGCTACACAAGACGAACAAAAAGAAAATCCAGAGAAACTGGCAACATAGGCTACACAATAGGAACAAAAAGAAAATCCAGAGAAACTGGCAACATAGGCTACACAAGAAGAACAGAAATAAAATCCAGAGAAATTGGCAACATAGGGTACACAAGACGAACAAAAAGATAATCCAGAGAAACTGGCAACATAGGCTACACAAGACGAACAAAAAGAAAATCCAGAGAAACTGGCAACATAGGTTACACAAGACGAACAAAAAGACAATCCAGAGAAACTGGCAACATAGGCTACACAAGACGAACAAAAAGAAAATCCAGAGAAACTGGCAACATAGGCTACACAAGACGAACAAAAAGAAAATCCAGAGAAACTGGCAACATAGGCTACACAAGACGAACAAAAAGATAATCCAGAGAAACTGGCAACATAGGCTACACAAGACGAATAAAAAGAAAATCCACTGAAACTGGCAACATAGGCTACACAAGACGAACAAAAAGAAAATCCAGAGAAACTGGCAACATAGGCTACACAAGACGAACAAAAAGAAAATCCAGAGAAACTGGCAACATAGGCTACACAAGACGAACAAAAAGAAAATCCAGAGAAACTGGCAACATAGGATACACAAGACCAAGAAAAAGAAAATCCAGAGAAACTGGCAACATAGGCTACACAAGAAGAACAGAAAGAAAATCCAGAGAAATTGGCAACATAGGGTACACAAGACGAACAAAAAGAAAATCCAGAGAAACTGGCAACATAGGCTACACAAGACGAACAAAAAGAAAATCCAGAGAAACTGGCAACATAGGCTACACAAGACGAACAAAAAGAAAATCCAGAGAAACTGGCAACATAGGCTACACAAGACGAACAAAAAGAAAATCCAGAGAAACTGGCAACATAGGCTACACAAGACGAACAAAAAGAAAATCCAGAGAAACTGGCAACATAGGATACACAAGACCAAGAAAAAGAAAATCCAGAGAAACTGGCAACATAGGCTACACAAGAAGAACAGAAAGAAAATCCAGAGAAATTGGCAACATAGGGTACACAAGACGAAAAAAAAGATAATCCAGAGAAACTGGCAACATAGGCTACACAAGACGAACAAAAAGAAAATCCAGAGAAACTGGCAACATAGGTTACACAAGACGAACAAAAAGAAAATCCAGAGAAACTGGCAACATAGGCTACACAAGACGAACAAAAAGAAAATCCAGAGAAACTGGCAACATAGGCTACACAAGACGAACAAAAAGAAAATCCAGAGAAACTGGCAACATAGGCTACACAAGACGAACAAAAAGATATTCCAGAGAAACTGGCAACATAGGCTACAAAAGAGGAACAAAAAGAAAATCCAGAGAAACTGGCAACATAGGCTACACAAGACGAACAAAAAGATAATCCAGAGAAACTGGCAACATAGGCTACACAAGAGGAACAAAAAGAAAATCCAGAGAAACTGGCAACATAGGCTACACAAGACGAACAAAAAGAAAATCCAGAGAAACTGGCAACATAGGCTACACAAGACGAACAAAAAGACATTCCAGTGAAACTGGCAACATAGGCTACACAAGACGAACAAAAAGAAAATCCAGAGAAACTGGCAACATAGGCTACACAAGACGAACAAAAAGAAAATCCAGAGAAACTGGCAACATAGGCTACACAAGACGAACAAAAAGAAAATCCAGAGAAACTGGCAACATAGGCTACACAAGACCAAGAAAAAGAAAATCCAGAGAAACTGGCAACATAGGCTACACAAGAAGAACAGAAAGAAAATCCAGAGAAATGGGCAACATAGGGTACACAAGACGAACAAAAAGATAATCCAGAGAAACTGGCAACATAGGCTACACAAGACGAACAAAAAGAAAATCCAGAGAAACTGGCAACATAGGTTACACAAGACGAACAAAAAGACAATCCAGAGAAACTGGCAACATAGGCTACACAAGACGAACAAAAAGAAAATCCAGAGAAACTGGCAACATAGGCTACACAAGACGAACAAAAAGAAAATCCAGAGAAACTGGCAACATAGGCTACACAAGACGAACAAAAAGATAATCCAGAGAAACTGGCAACATAGGCTACAAAAGAGGAACAAAAAGAAAATCCAGAGAAACTGGCAACATAGGCTACACAAGACGAACAAAAAGATAATCCAGAGAAACTGGCAACATAGGCTACACAAGACGAACAAAAAGAAAATCCAGAGAAATTGGCAACATAGGGTACACAAGACGAACAAAAAGATAATCCAGAGAAACTGGCAACATAGGCTACACAAGAGGAACAAAAAGAAAATCCAGAGAAACTGGCAACATAGGTTACACAAGACGAACAAAAAGACAATCCAGAGAAACTGGCAACATAGGCTACACAAGACCAACAAAAAGAAAATCCAGAGAAACTGGCAACATAGGCTACACAAGACGAACAAAAAGAAAATCCAGAGAAACTGGCAACATAGGCTACACAAGACGAACAAAAAGATAATCCAGAGAAACTGGCAACATAGGCTACACAAGACGAATAAAAAGAAAATCCACTGAAACTGGCAACATAGGCTACACAAGACGAACAAAAAGAAAATCCAGAGAAACTGGCAACATAGGCTACACAAGACGAACAAAAAGAAAATCCAGAGAAACTGGCAACATAGGCTACACAAGACGAACAAAAAGAAAATCCAGAGAAACTGGCAACATAGGATACACAAGACCAAGAAAAAGAAAATCCAGAGAAACTGGCAACATAGGCTACACAAGAAGAACAGAAAGAAAATCCAGAGAAATTGGCAACATAGGGTACACAAGACGAACAAAAAGATAATCCAGAGAAACTGGCAACATAGGCTACACAAGACGAACAAAAAGAAAATCCAGAGAAACTGGCAACATAGGTTACACAAGACGAACAAAAAGACATCCAGAGAAACTGGCAACATAGGCTACACAAGACGAACAAAAAGAAAATCCAGAGAAACTAGCAACATAGGCTACACAAGACGAACAAAAAGGACAATCCAGAGAAACTGGTAACATAGGCTACACAAGACGAACAAAAAGATAATCCAGAGAAACTGGCAACATAGGCTACACAAGACGAACAAAAAGAAAATCCAGAGAAACTGGCAACATAGGCTACACAAGACGAACAAAAAGATAATCCAGAGAAACTGGCAACATAGGCTACAAAAGAGGAACAAAAAGAAAATCCAGAGAAACTGGCAACATAGGCTACACAAGACGAACAAAAAGATAATCCAGAGAAACTGGCAACATAGGCTACACAAGACGAACAAAAAGATAATCCAGAGAAACTGGCAACATAGGCTACACAAGACGAACAAAAAGAAAATCCAGAGAAACTGGCAACATAGGCTACACAAGACGAACAAAAAGAAAATCCAGAGAAACTGGCAACATAGGCTACACAAGACGAACAAAAAGAAAATCCAGAGAAACTGGCAACATAGGCTACACAAGACGAACAAAAAGAAAATCCAGAGAAACTGGCAACATAGGCTACACAATAGGAACAAAAAGAAAATCCAGAGAAACTGGCAACATAGGCTACACAAGAAGAACAGAAATAAAATCCAGAGAAATTGGCAACATAGGGTACACAAGACGAACAAAAAGATAATCCAGAGAAACTGGCAACATAGGCTACACAAGACGAACAAAAAGAAAATCCAGAGAAACTGGCAACATAGGTTACACAAGACGAACAAAAAGACAATCCAGAGAAACTGGCAACATAGGCTACACAAGACGAACAAAAAGAAAATCCAGAGAAACTGGCAACATAGGCTACACAAGACGAACAAAAAGAAAATCCAGAGAAACTGGCAACATAGGCTACACAAGACGAACAAAAAGATAATCCAGAGAAACTGGCAACATAGGCTACACAAGACGAATAAAAAGAAAATCCACTGAAACTGGCAACATAGGCTACACAAGACGAACAAAAAGAAAATCCAGAGAAACTGGCAACATAGGCTACACAAGACGAACAAAAAGAAAATCCAGAGAAACTGGCAACATAGGCTACACAAGACGAACAAAAAGAAAATCCAGAGAAACTGGCAACATAGGATACACAAGACCAAGAAAAAGAAAATCCAGAGAAACTGGCAACATAGGCTACACAAGAAGAACAGAAAGAAAATCCAGAGAAATTGGCAACATAGGGTACACAAGACGAACAAAAAGAAAATCCAGAGAAACTGGCAACAAAGGCTACACAAGACGAACAAAAAGAAAATCCAGAGAAACTGGCAACATAGGCTACACAAGACGAACAAAAAGAAAATCCAGAGAAACTGGCAACATAGGCTACACAAGACGAACAAAAAGATAATCCAGAGAAACTGGCAACATAGGCTACAAAAGAGGAACAAAAAGAAAATCCAGAGAAACTGGCAACATAGGCTACACAAGACGAACAAAAAGATAATCCAGAGAAACTGGCAACATAGGCTACACAAGACGAACAAAAAGAAAATCCAGAGAAACTGGCAACATAGGCTACACAAGACGAACAAAAAGATAATCCAGAGAAACTGGCAACATAGGCTACAAAAGAGGAACAAAAAGAAAATCCAGAGAAACTGGCAACATAGGCTACACAAGACGAACAAAAAGATAATCCAGAGAAACTGGCAACATAGGCTACACAAGACGAACAAAAAGAAAATCCAGAGAAACTGGCAACATAGGCTACACAAGACGAACAAAAAGAAAATCCAGAGAAACTGGCAACATAGGCTACACAAGACGAACAAAAAGAAAATCCAGAGAAACTGGCAACATAGGCTACACAAGACGAACAAAAAGATAATCCAGAGAAACTGGCAACATAGGCTACACAAGACGAACAAAAAGAAAATCCAGAGAAACTGGCAACATAGGCTACACAAGACGAACAAAAAGAAAATCCAGAGAAACTGGCAACATAGGCTACACAAGACGAACAAAAAGAAAATCCAGAGAAACTGGCAACATAGGCTACACAAGACGAACAAAAAGAAAATCCAGAGAAACTGGCAACATAGGCTACACAAGACGAACAAAAAGAAAATCCAGAGAAACTGGCAACATAGGCTACACAATAGGAACAAAAAGAAAATCCAGAGAAACTGGCAACATAGGCTACACAAGACGAACAAAAAGAAAATCCAGAGAAACTGGCAACATAGGCTACACAAGACGATCAAAAAGAAAATCCAGAGAAACTGGCAACATAGGCTACACAAGACGAACAAAAAGAAAATCCAGAGAAACTGGCAACATAGGCTACACAAGACGAACAAAAAGAAAATCCAGAGAAACTGGCAACATAGGCTACACAAGACGGACAAAAAGAAAATCCAGAGAAACTGGCAACATAGGCTACACAAGACGAACAAAAAGATAATCCAGAGAAACTGGCAACATAGGCTACAAAAGAGGAACAAAAAGAAAATCCAGAGAAACTGGCAACATAGGCTACACAAGACGAACAAAAAGATAATCCAGAGAAACTGGCAACATAGGCTACACAAGACGAACAAAAAGAAAATCCAGAGAAACTGGCAACATAGGCTACACAAGACGAACAAAAAGATAATCCAGAGAAACTGGCAACATAGGCTACAAAAGAGGAACAAAAAGAAAATCCAGAGAAACTGGCAACATAGGCTACACAAGACGAACAAAAAGATAATCCAGAGAAACTGGCAACATAGGCTACACAAGACGAACAAAAAGAAAATCCAGAGAAACTGGCAACATAGGCTACACAAGACGAACAAAAAGAAAATCCAGAGAAACTGGCAACATAGGCTACACAAGACGAACAAAAAGAAAATCCAGAGAAACTGGCAACATAGGCTACACAAGACGAACAAAAAGAAAATCCAGAGAAACTGGCAACATAGGCTACACAAGACGAACAAAAAGAAAATCCAGAGAAACTGGCAACATAGGCTACACAAGACGAACAAAAAGATAATCCAGAGAAACTGGCAACATAGGCTACACAAGACGAATAAAAAGAAAATCCACTGAAACTGGCAACATAGGCTACACAAGACGAACAAAAAGAAAATCCAGAGAAACTGGCAACATAGGCTACACAAGACGAACAAAAAGAAAATCCAGAGAAACTGGCAACATAGGCTACACAAGACGAACAAAAAGAAAATCCAGAGAAACTGGCAACATAGGATACACAAGACCAAGAAAAAGAAAATCCAGAGAAACTGGCAACATAGGCTACACAAGAAGAACAGAAAGAAAATCCAGAGAAATTGGCAACATAGGGTACACAAGACGAACAAAAAGATAATCCAGAGAAACTGGCAACATAGGCTACACAAGACGAACAAAAAGAAAATCCAGAGAAACTGGCAACATAGGTTACACAAGACGAACAAAAAGACATCCAGAGAAACTGGCAACATAGGCTACACAAGACGAACAAAAAGAAAATCCAGAGAAACTGGCAACATAGGCTACACAAGACGAACAAAAAGAAAATCCAGAGAAACTGGCAACATAGGCTACACAAGACGAACAAAAAGATAATCCAGAGAAACTGGCAACATAGGCTACAAAAGAGGAACAAAAAGAAAATCCAGAGAAACTGGCAACATAGGCTACACAAGACGAACAAAAAGATAATCCAGAGAAACTGGCAACATAGGCTACACAAGACGAACAAAAAGAAAATCCAGAGAAACTGGCAACATAGGCTACACAAGACGAACAAAAAGATAATCCAGAGAAACTGGCAACATAGGCTACAAAAGAGGAACAAAAAGAAAATCCAGAGAAACTGGCAACATAGGCTACACAAGACGAACAAAAAGATAATCCAGAGAAACTGGCAACATAGGCTACACAAGACGAACAAAAAGATAATCCAGAGAAACTGGCAACATAGGCTACACAAGACGAACAAAAAGAAAATCCAGAGAAACTGGCAACATAGGCTACACAAGACGAACAAAAAGAAAATCCAGAGAAACTGGCAACATAGGCTACACAAGACGAACAAAAAGAAAATCCAGAGAAACTGGCAACATAGGCTACACAAGACGAACAAAAAGAAAATCCAGAGAAACTGGCAACATAGGCTACACAATAGGAACAAAAAGAAAATCCAGAGAAACTGGCAACATAGGCTACACAAGAAGAACAGAAATAAAATCCAGAGAAATTGGCAACATAGGGTACACAAGACGAACAAAAAGATAATCCAGAGAAACTGGCAACATAGGCTACACAAGACGAACAAAAAGAAAATCCAGAGAAACTGGCAACATAGGTTACACAAGACGAACAAAAAGACAATCCAGAGAAACTGGCAACAGAGGCTACACAAGACGAACAAAAAGAAAATCCAGAGAAACTGGCAACATAGGCTACACAAGACGAACAAAAAGAAAATCCAGAGAAACTGGCAACATAGGCTACACAAGACGAACAAAAAGATAATCCAGAGAAACTGGCAACATAGGCTACACAAGACGAATAAAAAGAAAATCCACTGAAACTGGCAACATAGGCTACACAAGACGAACAAAAAGAAAATCCAGAGAAACTGGCAACATAGGCTACACAAGACGAACAAAAAGAAAATCCAGATAAACTGGCAACATAGGCTACACAAGACGAACAAAAAGAAAATCCAGAGAAACTGGCAACATAGGATACACAAGACCAAGAAAAAGAAAATCCAGAGAAACTGGCAACATAGGCTACACAAGAAGAACAGAAAGAAAATCCAGAGAAATTGGCAACATAGGGTACACAAGACGAACAAAAAGATAATCCAGAGAAACTGGCAACATAGGCTACACAAGACGAACAAAAAGAAAATCCAGAGAAACTGGCAACATAGGCTACACAAGACGAACAAAAAGAAAATCCAGAGAAACTGGCAACATAGGCTACACAAGACGAACAAAAAGATAATCCAGAGAAACTGGCAACATAGGCTACAAAAGAGGAACAAAAAGAAAATCCAGAGAAACTGGCAACATAGGCTACACAAGACGAACAAAAAGATAATCCAGAGAAACTGGCAACATAGGCTACACAAGACGAACAAAAAGAAAATCCAGAGAAACTGGCAACATAGGCTACACAAGACGAACAAAAAGATAATCCAGAGAAACTGGCAACATAGGCTACAAAAGAGGAACAAAAAGAAAATCCAGAGAAACTGGCAACATAGGCTACACAAGACGAACAAAAAGATAATCCAGAGAAACTGGCAACATAGGCTACACAAGACGAACAAAAAGAAAATCCAGAGAAACTGGCAACATAGGCTACACAAGACGAACAAAAAGAAAATCCAGAGAAACTGGCAACATAGGCTACACAAGACGAACAAAAAGAAAATCCAGAGAAACTGGCAACATAGGCTACACAAGACGAACAAAAAGATAATCCAGAGAAACTGGCAACATAGGCTACACAAGACGAACAAAAAGAAAATCCAGAGAAACTGGCAACATAGGCTACACAAGACGAACAAAAAGAAAATCCAGAGAAACTGGCAACATAGGCTACACAAGACGAACAAAAAGAAAATCCAGAGAAACTGGCAACATAGGCTACACAAGACGAACAAAAAGAAAATCCAGAGAAACTGGCAACATAGGCTACACAAGACGAACAAAAAGAAAATCCAGAGAAACTGGCAACATAGGCTACACAATAGGAACAAAAAGAAAATCCAGAGAAACTGGCAACATAGGCTACACAAGACGAACAAAAAGAAAATCCAGAGAAACTGGCAACATAGGCTACACAAGACGATCAAAAAAAAATCCAGAGAAACTGGCAACATAGGCTACACAAGACGAACAAAAAGAAAATCCAGAGAAACTGGCAACATAGGCTACACAAGACGAACAAAAAGAAAATCCAGAGAAACTGGCAACATAGGCTACACAAGACGAACAAAAAGATAATTCAGAGAAACTGGCAACATAGGCTACAAAAGAGGAACAAAAAGAAAATCCAGAGAAACTGGCAACATAGGCTACACAAGACGAACAAAAAGATAATCCAGAGAAACTGGCAACATAGGCTACACAAGACGAACAAAAAGAAAATCCAGAGAAACTGGCAACATAGGCTACACAAGACGAACAAAAAGATAATCCAGAGAAACTGGCAACATAGGCTACAAAAGAGGAACAAAAAGAAAATCCAGAGAAACTGGCAACATAGGCTACACAAGACGAACAAAAAGATAATCCAGAGAAACTGGCAACATAGGCTACACAAGACGAACAAAAAGAAAATCCAGAGAAACTGGCAACATAGGCTACACAAGACGAACAAAAAGAAAATCCAGAGAAACTGGCAACATAGGCTACACAAGACGAACAAAAAGAAAATCCAGAGAAACTGGCAACATAGGCTACACAAGACGAACAAAAAGAAAATCCAGAGAAACTGGCAACATAGGCTACACAAGACGAACAAAAAGAAAATCCAGAGAAACTGGCAACATAGGCTACACAATAGGAACAAAAAGAAAATCCAGAGAAACTGGCAACATAGGCTACACAAGACGAACAAAAAGAAAATCCAGAGAAACTGGCAACATAGGCTACACAAGACGATCAAAAAGAAAATCCAGAGAAACTGGCAACATAGGCTACACAAGACGAACAAAAAGAAAATCCAGAGAAACTGGCAACATAGGCTACACAAGACGAACAAAAAGAAAATCCAGAGAAACTGGCAACATAGGCTACACAAGACGGACAAAAAGAAAATCCAGGGAAACTGGCAACATAGGCTACACAAGACGAACAAAAAGAAAATCCAGAGAAACTGGCAACATAGGCTACACAAGACGAAGAAAAAGAATATCCAGAGAAACTGGCAACATAGGCTACACAAGAGGAACAAAAAGAAAATCCAGAGAAACTGGCAACATAGGCTACACAAGACGAACAAAAAGAAAATCCAGAGAAACTGGCAACATAGGCTACACAAGACGGACAAAAAGAAAATCCAGAGAAACTGGCAACATAGGCTACACAAGACGAACAAAAAGAAAATCCAGAGAAACTGGCAACATAGGCTACACAAGATGAAGAAAAAGAATATCCAGAGAAACTGGCAACATAGGCTACACAAGACGAACAAAAAGACAATTCAGAGAAACTGGCAACATAGGCTACACAAGACGAACAAAAAGAAAATCCAGAGAAACTGGCAACATAGGCTACACAAGACGAACAAAAAGACAATCCAGGGAAACTGGCAACATAGGCTACACAAGACGAACAAAAAGACAATCCAGGGAAACTGGCAACATAGGCTACACAAGACGAACAAAAAGACAATCCAGGGAAACTGGCAACATAGGCTACACAAGAGGAACAAAAAGAAAATCCAGAGAAACTGGCAACATAGGCTACACAAGACGAAGAAAAAGAAAATCCAGAGAAACTGGCAACATAGGCTACACAAGACGAAGAAAAAGAATATCCAGAGAAACTGGCAACATAGGCTACACAAGACGAAGAAAAAGAAAATCCAGAGAAACTGGCAACATAGGCTACACAAGACGAACAAAAAGACAATTCAGAGAAACTGGCAACATAGGCTACACAAGACGAAGAAAAAGACAATCCAGAGAAACTGGCAACATAGGCTACACAAGAGGAACAAAAAGAAAATCCAGGGAAACTGGCAACATAGGCTACACAAGACGAACAAAAAGACAATCCAGGGAAACTGGCAACATAGGCTACACAAGACGAACAAAAAGAAAATCCAGAGAAACTGGCAACATAGGCTACACAAGACGAACAAAAAGAAAATCCAGAGAAACTGGCAACATAGGCTACACAAGACGATCAAAAAGAAAATCCAGAGAAACTGGCAACATAGGCTACACAAGACGAACAAAAAGAAAATCCAGAGAAACTGGCAACATAGGCTACACAAGACGAACAAAAAGAAAATCCAGAGAAACTGGCAACATAGGCTACACAAGACGGACAAAAAGAAAATCCAGAGAAACTGGCAACATAGGCTACACAAGACGAAGAAAAAGACAATCCAGAGAAACTGGCAACATAGGATACACAAGACGAACAAAAAGAAAATCCAGGGAAACTGGCAACATAGGCTACACAAGACGAACAAAAAGACAATCCAGGGAAACTGGCAACATAGGCTACACAAGACGAACAAAAAGAAAATCCAGGGAAACTGGCAACATAGGCTACACAAGACGAACAAAAAGAAAATCCAGAGAAACTGGCAACATAGGCTACACAAGACGAAGAAAAAGAATATCCAGAGAAACTGGCAACATAGGCTACACAAGACGAAGAAAAAGAAAATCCAGAGAAACTGGCAACATAGGCTACACAAGACGAACAAAAAGACAATTCAGAGAAACTGGCAACATAGGCTACACAAGACGAAGAAAAAGACAATCCAGAGAAACTGGCAACATAGGCTACACAAGACGAACAAAAAGACAATCCAGGGAAACTGGCAACATAGGCTACACAAGACGAACAAAAAGACAATCCAGGGAAACTGGCAACATAGGCTACACAAGACGAACAAAAAGACAATCCAGGGAAACTGGCAACATAGGCTACACAAGAGGAACAAAAAGAAAATCCAGAGAAACTGGCAACATAGGCTACACAAGACGAACAAAAAGAAAATCCAGAGAAACTGGCAACATAGGCTACACAAGACGAACAAAAAGAAAATCCAGAGAAACTGGCAACATAGGCTACACAAGACGAACAAAAAGAAAATCCAGAGAAACTGGCAACATAGGATACACAAGACCAAGAAAAAGAAAATCCAGAGAAACTGGCAACATAGGCTACACAAGAAGAACAGAAAGAAAATCCAGAGAAATTGGCAACATAGGGTACACAAGACGAACAAAAAGATAATCCAGAGAAACTGGCAACATAGGCTACACAAGACGAACAAAAAGAAAATCCAGAGAAACTGGCAACATAGGTTACACAAGACGAACAAAAAGACATCCAGAGAAACTGGCAACATAGGCTACACAAGACGAACAAAAAGAAAATCCAGAGAAACTGGCAACATAGGCTACACAAGACGAACAAAAAGAAAATCCAGAGAAACTGGCAACATAGGCTACACAAGACGAACAAAAAGATAATCCAGAGAAACTGGCAACATAGGCTACAAAAGAGGAACAAAAAGAAAATCCAGAGAAACTGGCAACATAGGCTACACAAGACGAACAAAAAGATAATCCAGAGAAACTGGCAACATAGGCTACACAAGACGAACAAAAAGAAAATCCAGAGAAACTGGCAACATAGGCTACACAAGACGAACAAAAAGATAATCCAGAGAAACTGGCAACATAGGCTACACAAGACGAACAAAAAGACAATCCAGGGAAACTGGCAACATAGGCTACACAAGACGAACAAAAAGAAAATCCAGGGAAACTGGCAACATAGGCTACACAAGACGAACAAAAAGAAAATCCAGAGAAACTGGCAACATAGGCTACACAAGACGAAGAAAAAGAATATCCAGAGAAACTGGCAACATAGGCTACACAAGACGAAGAAAAAGAAAATCCAGAGAAACTGGCAACATAGGCTACACAAGACGAACAAAAAGACAATTCAGAGAAACTGGCAACATAGGCTACACAAGACGAAGAAAAAGACAATCCAGAGAAACTGGCAACATAGGCTACACAAGACGAACAAAAAGACAATCCAGGGAAACTGGCAACATAGGCTACACAAGACGAACAAAAAGACAATCCAGGGAAACTGGCAACATAGGCTACACAAGACGAACAAAAAGACAATCCAGGGAAACTGGCAACATAGGCTACACAAGAGGAACAAAAAGAAAATCCAGAGAAACTGGCAACATAGGCTACACAAGACGAACAAAAAGAAAATCCAGAGAAACTGGCAACATAGGCTACACAAGACGAACAAAAAGAAAATCCAGAGAAACTGGCAACATAGGCTACACAAGACGAACAAAAAGAAAATCCAGAGAAACTGGCAACATAGGATACACAAGACCAAGAAAAAGAAAATCCAGAGAAACTGGCAACATAGGCTACACAAGAAGAACAGAAAGAAAATCCAGAGAAATTGGCAACATAGGGTACACAAGACGAACAAAAAGATAATCCAGAGAAACTGGCAACATAGGCTACACAAGACGAACAAAAAGAAAATCCAGAGAAACTGGCAACATAGGTTACACAAGACGAACAAAAAGACATCCAGAGAAACTGGCAACATAGGCTACACAAGACGAACAAAAAGAAAATCCAGAGAAACTGGCAACATAGGCTACACAAGACGAACAAAAAGAAAATCCAGAGAAACTGGCAACATAGGCTACACAAGACGAACAAAAAGATAATCCAGAGAAACTGGCAACATAGGCTACAAAAGAGGAACAAAAAGAAAATCCAGAGAAACTGGCAACATAGGCTACACAAGACGAACAAAAAGATAATCCAGAGAAACTGGCAACATAGGCTACACAAGACGAACAAAAAGAAAATCCAGAGAAACTGGCAACATAGGCTACACAAGACGAACAAAAAGATAATCCAGAGAAACTGGCAACATAGGCTACAAAAGAGGAACAAAAAGAAAATCCAGAGAAACTGGCAACATAGGCTACACAAGACGAACAAAAAGATAATCCAGAGAAACTGGCAACATAGGCTACACAAGACGAACAAAAAGATAATCCAGAGAAACTGGCAACATAGGCTACACAAGACGAACAAAAAGAAAATCCAGAGAAACTGGCAACATAGGCTACACAAGACGAACAAAAAGAAAATCCAGAGAAACTGGCAACATAGGCTACACAAGACGAACAAAAAGAAAATCCAGAGAAACTGGCAACATAGGCTACACAAGACGAACAAAAAGAAAATCCAGAGAAACTGGCAACATAGGCTACACAATAGGAACAAAAAGAAAATCCAGAGAAACTGGCAACATAGGCTACACAAGAAGAACAGAAATAAAATCCAGAGAAATTGGCAACATAGGGTACACAAGACGAACAAAAAGATAATCCAGAGAAACTGGCAACATAGGCTACACAAGACGAACAAAAAGAAAATCCAGAGAAACTGGCAACATAGGTTACACAAGACGAACAAAAAGACAATCCAGAGAAACTGGCAACAGAGGCTACACAAGACGAACAAAAAGAAAATCCAGAGAAACTGGCAACATAGGCTACACAAGACGAACAAAAAGAAAATCCAGAGAAACTGGCAACATAGGCTACACAAGACGAACAAAAAGATAATCCAGAGAAACTGGCAACATAGGCTACACAAGACGAATAAAAAGAAAATCCACTGAAACTGGCAACATAGGCTACACAAGACGAACAAAAAGAAAATCCAGAGAAACTGGCAACATAGGCTACACAAGACGAACAAAAAGAAAATCCAGAGAAACTGGCAACATAGGCTACACAAGACGAACAAAAAGAAAATCCAGAGAAACTGGCAACATAGGATACACAAGACCAAGAAAAAGAAAATCCAGAGAAACTGGCAACATAGGCTACACAAGAAGAACAGAAAGAAAATCCAGAGAAATTGGCAACATAGGGTACACAAGACGAACAAAAAGATAATCCAGAGAAACTGGCAACATAGGCTACACAAGACGAACAAAAAGAAAATCCAGAGAAACTGGCAACATAGGCTACACAAGACGAACAAAAAGAAAATCCAGAGAAACTGGCAACATAGGCTACACAAGACGAACAAAAAGATAATCCAGAGAAACTGGCAACATAGGCTACAAAAGAGGAACAAAAAGAAAATCCAGAGAAACTGGCAACATAGGCTACACAAGACGAACAAAAAGATAATCCAGAGAAACTGGCAACATAGGCTACACAAGACGAACAAAAAGAAAATCCAGAGAAACTGGCAACATAGGCTACACAAGACGAACAAAAAGATAATCCAGAGAAACTGGCAACATAGGCTACAAAAGAGGAACAAAAAGAAAATCCAGAGAAACTGGCAACATAGGCTACACAAGACGAACAAAAAGATAATCCAGAGAAACTGGCAACATAGGCTACACAAGACGAACAAAAAGAAAATCCAGAGAAACTGGCAACATAGGCTACACAAGACGAACAAAAAGAAAATCCAGAGAAACTGGCAACATAGGCTACACAAGACGAACAAAAAGAAAATCCAGAGAAACTGGCAACATAGGCTACACAAGACGAACAAAAAGATAATCCAGAGAAACTGGCAACATAGGCTACACAAGACGAACAAAAAGAAAATCCAGAGAAACTGGCAACATAGGCTACACAAGACGAACAAAAAGAAAATCCAGAGAAACTGGCAACATAGGCTACACAAGACGAACAAAAAGAAAATCCAGAGAAACTGGCAACATAGGCTACACAAGACGAACAAAAAGAAAATCCAGAGAAACTGGCAACATAGGCTACACAAGACGAACAAAAAGAAAATCCAGAGAAACTGGCAACATAGGCTACACAATAGGAACAAAAAGAAAATCCAGAGAAACTGGCAACATAGGCTACACAAGACGAACAAAAAGAAAATCCAGAGAAACTGGCAACATAGGCTACACAAGACGATCAAAAAGAAAATCCAGAGAAACTGGCAACATAGGCTACACAAGACGAACAAAAAGAAAATCCAGAGAAACTGGCAACATAGGCTACACAAGACGAACAAAAAGAAAATCCAGAGAAACTGGCAACATAGGCTACACAAGACGAACAAAAAGATAATTCAGAGAAACTGGCAACATAGGCTACAAAAGAGGAACAAAAAGAAAATCCAGAGAAACTGGCAACATAGGCTACACAAGACGAACAAAAAGATAATCCAGAGAAACTGGCAACATAGGCTACACAAGACGAACAAAAAGAAAATCCAGAGAAACTGGCAACATAGGCTACACAAGACGAACAAAAAGATAATCCAGAGAAACTGGCAACATAGGCTAGAAAAGAGGAACAAAAAGAAAATCCAGAGAAACTGGCAACATAGGCTACACAAGACGAACAAAAAGATAATCCAGAGAAACTGGCAACATAGGCTACACAAGACGAACAAAAAGAAAATCCAGAGAAACTGGCAACATAGGCTACACAAGACGAACAAAAAGAAAATCCAGAGAAACTGGCAACATAGGCTACACAAGACGAACAAAAAGAAAATCCAGAGAAACTGGCAACATAGGCTACACAAGACGAACAAAAAGAAAATCCAGAGAAACTGGCAACATAGGCTACACAAGACGAACAAAAAGAAAATCCAGAGAAACTGGCAACATAGGCTACACAATAGGAACAAAAAGAAAATCCAGAGAAACTGGCAACATAGGCTACACAAGACGAACAAAAAGAAAATCCAGAGAAACTGGCAACATAGGCTACACAAGACGATCAAAAAGAAAATCCAGAGAAACTGGCAACATAGGCTACACAAGACGAACAAAAAGAAAATCCAGAGAAACTGGCAACATAGGCTACACAAGACGAACAAAAAGAAAATCCAGAGAAACTGGCAACATAGGCTACACAAGACGGACAAAAAGAAAATCCAGGGAAACTGGCAACATAGGCTACACAAGACGAACAAAAAGAAAATCCAGAGAAACTGGCAACATAGGCTACACAAGACGAAGAAAAAGAATATCCAGAGAAACTGGCAACATAGGCTACACAAGAGGAACAAAAAGAAAATCCAGAGAAACTGGCAACATAGGCTACACAAGACGAACAAAAAGAAAATCCAGAGAAACTGGCAACATAGGCTACACAAGACGGACAAAAAGAAAATCCAGAGAAACTGGCAACATAGGCTACACAAGACGAACAAAAAGAAAATCCAGAGAAACTGGCAACATAGGCTACACAAGATGAAGAAAAAGAATATCCAGAGAAACTGGCAACATAGGCTACACAAGACGAACAAAAAGACAATTCAGAGAAACTGGCAACATAGGCTACACAAGACGAACAAAAAGAAAATCCAGAGAAACTGGCAACATAGGCTACACAAGACGAACAAAAAGACAATCCAGGGAAACTGGCAACATAGGCTACACAAGACGAACAAAAAGACAATCCAGGGAAACTGGCAACATAGGCTACACAAGACGAACAAAAAGACAATCCAGGGAAACTGGCAACATAGGCTACACAAGAGGAACAAAAAGAAAATCCAGAGAAACTGGCAACATAGGCTACACAAGACGAAGAAAAAGAAAATCCAGAGAAACTGGCAACATAGGCTACACAAGACGAAGAAAAAGAATATCCAGAGAAACTGGCAACATAGGCTACACAAGACGAAGAAAAAGAAAATCCAGAGAAACTGGCAACATAGGCTACACAAGACGAACAAAAAGACAATTCAGAGAAACTGGCAACATAGGCTACACAAGACGAAGAAAAAGAAAATCCAGAGAAACTGGCAACATAGGCTACACAAGAGGAACAAAAAGAAAATCCAGGGAAACTGGCAACATAGGCTACACAAGACGAACAAAAAGACAATCCAGGGAAACTGGCAACATAGGCTACACAAGACGAACAAAAAGAAAATCCAGAGAAACTGGCAACATAGGCTACACAAGACGAACAAAAAGAAAATCCAGAGAAACTGGCAACATAGGCTACACAAGACGATCAAAAAGAAAATCCAGAGAAACTGGCAACATAGGCTACACAAGACGAACAAAAAGAAAATCCAGAGAAACTGGCAACATAGGCTACACAAGACGAACAAAAAGAAAATCCAGAGAAACTGGCAACATAGGCTACACAAGACGGACAAAAAGAAAATCCAGAGAAACTGGCAACATAGGCTACACAAGACGAAGAAAAAGACAATCCAGAGAAACTGGCAACATAGGATACACAAGACGAACAAAAAGAAAATCCAGGGAAACTGGCAACATAGGCTACACAAGACGAACAAAAAGACAATCCAGGGAAACTGGCAACATAGGCTACACAAGACGAACAAAAAGAAAATCCAGGGAAACTGGCAACATAGGCTACACAAGACGAACAAAAAGAAAATCCAGAGAAACTGGCAACATAGGCTACACAAGACGAAGAAAAAGAATATCCAGAGAAACTGGCAACATAGGCTACACAAGACGAAGAAAAAGAAAATCCAGAGAAACTGGCAACATAGGCTACACAAGACGAACAAAAAGACAATTCAGAGAAACTGGCAACATAGGCTACACAAGACGAAGAAAAAGACAATCCAGAGAAACTGGCAACATAGGCTACACAAGACGAACAAAAAGACAATCCAGGGAAACTGGCAACATAGGCTACACAAGACGAACAAAAAGACAATCCAGGGAAACTGGCAACATAGGCTACACAAGACGAACAAAAAGACAATCCAGGGAAACTGGCAACATAGGCTACACAAGAGGAACAAAAAGAAAATCCAGAGAAACTGGCAACATAGGCTACACAAGACAAACAAAAAGAAAATCCAGAGAAACTGGCAACATAGGCTACACAAGACGAACAAAAAGAAAATCCAGAGAAACTGGTAACATAGGCTACACAAGACGAACAAAAAGAAAATCCAGAGAAACTGGCAGCATAGGCTACACAAGACGATCAAAAAGAAAATCCAGAGAAACTGGCAACATAGGCTACACAAGACGAACAAAAAGAAAATCGAGAAAAACTGGCAACATACGCTACACAAGACGAACAAAAAGAAAATCCAGAGAAACTGGCAACATAGGCTACACAAGACGGACAAAAAGAAAATCCAGAGAAAATGGCAACATAGGCTACACAAGACGAAGAAAAGAAAATCCAGAGAAACTGGCAACATAGGCTACACAAGACGAACAAAAAGAAAATCCAGAGAAACTGGCAACATAGGCTACACAAAAGGAAGAAAAAGAATATCCAGAGAAACTGGCAACATAGGCTACACAAGACGAACAAAAAGAAAATCCAGAGAAACTGGCAACATAGGCTACACAAGACGAACAAAAAGAAAATCCAGGGAAACTGGCAACATAGGCTACACAAGACGAACAAAAAGAAAATCCAGGGAAACTGGCAACATAGGCTACACAAGACGAACAAAAAGACAATCCAGAGAAACTGGCAACATAGGCTACACAAGACGAACAAAAAGAAAATCCAGGGACACTGGCAACATAGGCTACACAAGACGAACAAAAAGAAAATCCAGGGAAACTGGCAACATAGGCTACACAAGACGAACAAAAAGAAAATCCAGGGAAACTGGCAACATAGGCTACACAAGACGAACAAAAAGAAAATCCAGAGAAACTGGCAACATAGGCTACACAAGACGAAGAAAAAGACAATTCAGAGAAACTGGCAACATAGGCTACACAAGACGAAGAAAAAGAAAATCCAGAGAAACTGGCAACATAGGCTACACAAGACGAACAAAAAGACAATCCAGGGAAACTGGCAACATAGGCTACACAAGACGAACAAAAAGACAGTCCAGAGAAACTGGCAACATAGGCTACACAAGACGAACAAAAAGACAATCCAGGGAAACTGGCAACATAGGCTACACAAGACGGACAAAAAGACAATCCAGGGAAACTGGCAACATAGGCTACACAAGACGAACAAAAAGACAGTCCAGAGAAACTGGCAACATAGGCTACACAAGACGAACAAAAAGACAATCCAGGGAAACTGGCAACATAGGCTACACAAGACGGACAAAAAGACAATCCAGGGAAACTGGCAACATAGGCTACACAAGACGAAGAAAAACAAAACAACAACACAATATGTATTTGACACCACTATACACAAACAAACAGATATAACGTAAATAAGACATGATCCCTCCTACAAACAACTGGAGGTAAATACTTCTGATTATTCTCTTGCAAACCAACTTGTATTATACAAACAATATCATTCATTTCATACAGGTTTTAGGTTTAAGTTTATATGGTGTCTAACGTCACTTTCAACAATATTTCATTATTTCACACAAATATAGTAGATCATCATAAGTACAAAATAAACTGTGCTCCCTCTATTTTATTTTTTTTTTTTTTTTTATACTTTTTTCTTTTATTTTTTTCTTGTCTTGTACTTTTTTTGGTGTGAGGGGGGGGGGGGTCTCGTTTTTTTTCTTTTTCTTTTTTGTATGTCTACCATATTAATAAATGGGACAAAAACATATTTATTAAATTTGCATATGTCAGTGATTTGTAGTGAGAGGTACATTCTAGTTGTTCGTTTTGTTGATATTGGAAATATTGTTGACCATCACTGTTTAAACTTTCTCTTCATAGACATGTATTATTGAACGCATTTACAAGCATGCAAATATGACTTATACTGACCATACCCTCCCCACTTTATGATATATACTGACAAAATATTTTGTGTAATCCCAGTCTTCGCACAAAGGATTAATTTATTCTCAACTACTAAATCAAGCATATCTATTAGCATCGTCCGATAGTTTATTATTTTCTTTCTTTTCTTTAAATTTTCCAAGATTCTTTTTTATTTGCGTTACTATGGGAATTATGATATGTATTCTCCCTCAGATTGAAAAGTAATTTTTACCCTACATTACTATGTTTAAGATACAGAATCAAATTGAGTTTAATAAAAATAAATAATTTCCAGGATTAGAGATTATAGTGTTTAACGCCATTTTCGAAAATATTTCAACTATATCCTGGTGGTCAGTTTTATTGGTGGAGGAAACCGGAGTATTGGGAGAAAACCACCAACCTTACATATTTTTTTAGAATTATGGCTTGTTATGACAATGATATAATCTCCATTAAGCAACATACCACCATGAGTGTCCTCTGTACTCTATCAAATCTCCAATTATGTTGGTTGCTAGGATACCATTACCTGCCTGAAGCATATCAACTACGATTAACGATTCAATTTTCTTACATCAGGGCATTGTAAATGAAATGTATATTAAGCAGTTGACTGTCTAGAAAAAAATAGAAAGCTAAATAATCGTATTGAAGATGCCATCATGGTAGCAATCAAATGGTAGTTGTTATCTTTGCAATCTGTGCCTTTCGTCAATACAGTTCTTTGATTGCCGCACGTAACGAGGTGTACTCGATGAAACCTTATATGGTAAAGTTTGTCATTGATACGTCATATCCGAGGTTTTTCACAAAATACCCATGTTTTCTCTAACAATACAATTGAGTGAGTGAGTGATATGTAGCTCAACTTCAACTCAGCAATTTGTCAGCTATATCATGGCGAGAACAAGTTAATTTTCAATGAGATGATGACGAGATCTACTTAGTACTAGAACAACACCCTTAGTTGTCAAATACAATGCAATTGAGAGTTTTGGTTTATTGTGATTAACACCACTGATGTATGACCGTTTATTGTTTACATATGCATTTCTATATATTTGGTAAAAGGTTATGTATAGTAAAATAGTTATATGCTCATTATCCCGTATTTGATAAAAAAAAAAAAAAACACACAAAAAACGAAATACACAACACGTGAACCATATTTATTTATAGATACCGACAAATCTTTTCATGTTTGAATTTAAGTGAGAGATTGGTATTGGATTTTCAACAAGATTTTATTTTTATGGCGGGGGTCACTTTTATTAGCGGAGGAAATCGAAGTACAGTGGACGCTATTATAGCACAAGTTTTCGCGACAGTATAATAAAGATAGTTGATAAAGTTCTAAGAATTGGGAAATTATGAAATAAGAAGTTTATCTTGGTGTAAGCCATTTGAAAACAAAAGTGTTGCCGTTAGATATATTGATTGTTAATGGATTAATTAATAATTCTGTATTTGTCTTTATTAAATATATTTATCATGAGTACGATTTCGTTATAAAAAAAAAAACAACAGATAAATTAATGCTAATATATGACCATGTCTTACCGTAAGCGAATCTCCCAAGGCTGCAATTATTCTGATATCTCCAGGATGAAGTTCATGAACTAAAACACATGTGGGAAATTAATACAGCCTTATATAAATCATGCTAATATGTTGTTTTTCTTCTTGAAATATAACATAATCACTTCACATGCTTCAATGTCAAAATACAAAAAAGTGAGAGAGAAAAAAATATATAAATAAAAACATAAACAACACAAGTTACATTTCACGGTCTGAAAGTGTAAACAAGTTAAAGAGTGTTCCTCGACGACAAACTCCGGAATGTTTCCGTATCCTCTCCGATAAGAATTTCTCTGATGAATAGTGGAGAATAGTATGCGGATTGTAGCTGGAACGGAAAGGGAGTTTAATTAGTTCGACATAATCTTATTCTATCCAAACTCGGAGACACTTATTGTTTTGGTTCATTCTCTTTCCTTCATTCTTTTCCATCATGTTGGTCCGTAGCTTTTCCTGGAAACCGTAAGTTGGTTGTACTAAAGATGTTAATGTGTGCTAGGCATGGATGTCTAATTATAATTTGTGCTAGGCATGGATGTCTAATTATAATTTGTGCTAGGCATGGATGTCTAATTATAATTTGTGCTAGGCATGGATGTCTAATTATAATTCTAGCATGACGTCCTTCTTTCGCTTTGTAGACTTTTCCATTGGCAGCATCAATTGTGTGCGACATTTTCCACAAACGTAAATATAAATTATCGTCTTCCAATCAAAGTATACTACCGTATTTGTACTCTTAGATATATCAGAATCGAAATAAATCATGGAAGCCAGAATGTGTTTTGAGTTTTATCATGGATTGGCGAATATTAGTAAATTTTATCCCTCGCCTCTGGCTCGAGATAAAATACTAATATCCGCCGATCCATGTTGAAACTCCCAACACATTCTGACTTCCAAGATTTATTTCTTAAATATAATTTTGCTTTTGCACGAAATTTGTCCGCATGAAAACTGGATTCGTAAATTCCAATCGCATTGTATACAGGAAATTATTGCAAACATCTTGTAGTTCAATTTTGATTTTATTGCTCCCAAGTAAAGCGTATGTAGGGGTTTTTACATATTTCCACATATTTGTATGACCACATCGTTTCAGTAAGAGAGGAGGTTTAACCCTCCCACTTTTTTCAAGTGCCTGTACATCGCCAGAAAAGTGAGCAGTCATGTATTTATATGTTAATGAGCAGTCATGTATTTATATGTTAATGAGCAGTCATGTATTTATATGTTAATGAGCAGTCATGTATTTATATGTTAATGAGCAGTCATGTATGTATATGTCAATGAGCAGTCATGTATTTATATGTTAATGAGCAGTCATGTATTTATATGTTAATGAGCAGTCATGTATTTATATGTTAATGAGCAGTCATGTATTTATATGTTAATGAGCAGTCATGTATTTATATGTTAATGAGCAATCATGTATTTATATGTTAAGGGTATCGATTTTGCTTCTTACTACGAGATTTCTATTTGATTTTGGAACTGTTTCGACAGTGTGGTATTTTTTGTTTTCGATGTTATTGGCATCAGTAAAGTACAGTAGCAATATCACATTAGATCAAGGCTAATTCTCTCAATATGATTTATTATACACTACTTGCCATTTGTTGCGTGGTGTCCATTATGTGGAGAAAGATTGTGACAGTTGAAGGATGGTATTGTATACTTTTCACGTCGTGTTCTATCCTGTAATAATGTTAATGAATAACAACTTCAGAACTCAAAACAAGATAAAGGTCGATAGATGAGAATTACACTATGATTCCTTTACTTAAATGTGATTACATCTAATATGGTTCTGTATGATAAGTGGTGGTATGTTGTTTGACGCTACTGTCAACAATATTTCATAACAATTATATCGTGGGGGTCAGCAATATTGGTGGAGGAGACCAGAGTACCCGGAGAAAATCATCGACCAGCCGCAAGTCACTCACAAGCTTTATCATATCGTGTTGTATCGAGTGCACCTCGCCATTAGCGGAATTTGAACTGACAACGTTAGTTGTGATACACACTGATTGTATAGGTAGTAACAAATCCAACTACCATACGATCATGACCACGACGGTCCCTGTAGAAAGTGATTTCTAGTACAAGCATATTTATTATGTACATGGCCTCCAAGAGAAATGTTGTAAGGCGGAACAAGACTACTTTCGGGCCCTGGGGCCAGGCTGAGACTCTCAAAATTGAGGATTTGAAGTCCAATGACACCACTTGTTTACTTTCATTAATGCTGTATTTCCTGTGCAGCAGAATGTAACCAGAATTCAGAAGTCTACGTGAATTTTACATAATTATTTTTCTAAATAAACTAAAAATAGTTGAAAATACAAATGCAAAAATGAAAATATCAAAATAAACCGTTTATGGCTAAGACTATGGGCCCCTTCAGATATTCACAGGCCCCTCCTTGGCTGTCCGAGCCCCGGACCGATGTACCGGCTGAACTCCCCTCTCATAGGCCCTGATTATATTTACTAAAGAGTAAATACCGGAATGGACCACTCATCAGTCCACTGCTTTAAATGTTCTTTCCACATCTCCATAAGAGTGCTGTTGTTTGGTAACGTTTCATTAAAAAACTTGACATAGTTGTCCCAAAATTTTCCTCCTACAAACGAAATTTATGTATATATGAATATAATATGAAGACGATATGAAAATTGTACTGCTACTATTTAAATATTCGACTGTGATGTCATGCGCGAGTTTTCTTCAAGCAAAGCTTATTTAGCTATTTTTTTTTAAATTTTATTACGCAATCAGTCTATAATAAAGAAAAAAAAATAACGTAGACATCTTATTTAGTACGAACAACGCCTTTCTAGAACAACCTTCATCAGGTACGCTTTTAAAACATCTACTGTAATCTAAACGTCTTTGGGAACAAGAAAACCAAAGGGCCTAAACATGCTAGCCGATATAGACTAAGGTCACATATGAGGGAAGGATGAATAATAATTCGATTATTTAGCAACTGTGATTTTTTATTAATGTATGTATGGTTTAAGCAGTTGATCTCTGGTCGAAATTTCTGTGACCCGGATGCACAACAATTCATTACTTTTCATTATTGCTTTATTCCCTGTTCATAATATCGTCATATATAGATATTATTATATTAATACAACCAAATAGCATTTAGCTCACATGTCGGAAAAAACTTGCATTATTTCATTAAGTGTGAGGTTTGGGCATATTAGCACCGCCTCTTTTATTTTAGGTGTTTGTACCAAGTCAGGAAATTAAGCTGTCATATATACATATGTGTGTTAGAGGTTTC
The DNA here is from genome assembly GCA_963383655.1 of Bathymodiolus septemdierum. Classification (NCBI taxonomy): domain Eukaryota; kingdom Metazoa; phylum Mollusca; class Bivalvia; order Mytilida; family Modiolidae; genus Bathymodiolus; species Bathymodiolus septemdierum. The sequence goes on along the minus strand of OY726517.1, from coordinate 63,488,591 downwards.
AATTCAACGATCTGTGTCTACCATTTTTCGATGAGATTTTGTAACTGTTCCGACATTGTGGTATTTTTTTTTATCACCGGGTTTGTAACTAGATTAACACGACGGGTGTGACTAGTTGAGCAGGAGTTGCCTACCCTTCCGGAGCACCCAAGTTCACCCCTGGTATTTAGTGGGGTTTGTGATACTCGACCTTTAGTTTTATGTGTATGTTTTGTAGATCGTTGTTTGTCCTTTTGGCCATTGTGCATTTGCAGAGCGTTTGCATTTCTAGCACAAGTTATAAAGACTTATTTCATTCGGGTGATGATATTTCGATGTCAATTACGTACAATACTGTAGATTTTTTTTTTTCGCTTTTCTTCGTTTTATATTAAGTGCTAACAATGGAGACGTAATATTGGTTTAAAACGTAATATAGTTGATATACATACGATGAAATGGCCACAATTGTTATTCGTTTTTATTTAAGAAAAAACAAAAAAAACCAACAGAAACAGTTTCCTCCGCCTCCTTTCTTGACATATACCTCAAATGTGACACCAATGGTCAACTGTCTAGAGACTATGTCAACCAATGCGACCTAAGTTCTGCCATAGCTACTTTTCCGACGCTTGATTGTAACATAACAACTCCTCTTACAATGATTTTAAAGAATCGTTTCATCTTAGATTTCAAAACTTTTTTCGGAGGATATTAATGCCTTTATGAAAAACTTGCATGCATATTTTTATTTTGGTTCAAAGTTGACCGTTGTTACTGTGTACTATCTAATATTTCAATGATGTTCATTAACAAATAGAGGGAAGAGATTTTACAAAACATCTATTTAGATGTAAATGTCATTGACATATTCAGTGGAAGGAACTGTTTTTTTAAATTGTATTTATGAACGAGAGTTCACTAGTCAACATTTACTTTGAATATTTTCAAAATTGCTCATCCTCAATATCGTCGGGTTTTTTATATTTCAAACCAGTTCGTCTGTCAATGTTTGCAGTTAATCCCGCGAATAACGAAAAGTCGTAGCTCCAAATATATATACCAACATCATATAGATATACTACCCAAGACTAATATGAACCTTCCTGATGAAAGTTATTCCTGAAACGCATCGTGCGCAATAATTTACATATCTACGTTCTTATTTTATTTTTAGTTCATAACCATCGACAAATATGTCAGTTACATGCGAGAAACAAAGTGCACAAAAGTCAGATTTGCTTTAATAGTCCAACACTTCTATACAGCTCAGCGAAAGATCCAAGTGACGACCGTGTTTTTTTTTTTGCAGAATGCTTGTCTCAGTGGGGTGACATGTCTACCCACGGGCTGTTTTTCAGTGAGTTATCACTATAAAAATCCAACTAAGCGTGGTGGTCTAGTACACAGCGGACCTCATCATCATCTAATTGAAAATTAACTTGTTCTCGCCATGATATAGCTGAACAATTGCTGAGTTGGAGTTAAACAACAATCACTCACTCATTCACTCATTTAAATGAATATTAGTTAAGATAGACATATGTCTACGTCACGCCTGAGTACGACTGAATACTTATTACAGAAGACATATCAAATATTAAGATAGATATATGTCTACGTCACGCCTAAGTACGACTGAATACTTATTACAGAAGACATATCAAATATTAAGATAGACATATGTCTACGTCACGCCTGAGCACGACTGAATACTTATTACAGAAGACATATCAAATATTAAGATAGACATATGTCTACGTCACGCCTGAGCACGACTGAATACTTATTACAGAAGAAATATCAAATATTTAGATAGACATATGTATACGTCACGCCTGAGCACGACTGAATACTTATTACAGAAGACATATCAAATATTAAGATAGACATATGTCTACGTCACGCCTGAGTACGACTGAAAGCTTATTACAGAAGACATATCAAATATTAAGATAGACATATGTCTACGTCACGCCTGAGTACGCCTGAATACTTATTACAGAAGACATATCAAATATTAAGATAGACATATGTCTACGTCACGCCTGAGTACGACTGAATACTTATTACAGAAGACATATCAAATATTAAGATAGACATATGTCTACGTCACGCCTGAGTACGCCTGAATACTTATTACAGAAGACATATCAAATATTAAGATAGACATATGTCTACGTCACGCCTGAGTACGCCTGAATACTTATTACAGAAGACATATCAAATATTATGGGTTTTTGTATTCTTCTGAAATGTTGCAAACGCTGCATCGGAACAGTGAACAAACAAAATGATAAAAACGGATTTTATCAGAAAACAAGTGTACATTAAAATGTTCACTAAAATTTAACACGATAATAACATAATGTTTATAAAAATTAATGTAAAATGTTAATTGTATATTTTGATAAATATTATCACATGATTGCTTCTATATTCTGACTATTGCATAAATAATTGTTTTATCATTTTTCAATATCATTATTTAAATACATGTCTTAAAACTTTGAAATTTTATGAAAACTTTGAAATTTTTTAAACTTTTTGAAAATTTTATCATTTTGAAATTTTTTGAAAATTTTAAAATCTTACGAAAATTTTGAATTTTTATTGAAATTTTTGAAATTTTGAAATTTTTGGAAAATTTTGAACTTTAAAATATTTTTTTTTTTTTTTAATTTTAGAATTTTGACAATCGGTAAACTTCGGCCAGAGCGAATGTTTAATTTTTCCGGATCGGCAAACTTCGGGCTCAACTGGTGTTAATTTTAGGCATTAACACTCGTTGCTAATATTATCACATGTTGCTAAGGATGGGCGGGGCTTATGAAAGGTTAGTGAAAATTAACAAATGCCGCTTTGAAATGAAATGAAATGAATGGATAATGTAAGAAATTTGCATAAAGTATAATAATAAAAACTATGGACCGCTCAATAGTCAAACAACTGGAAAAGGAGAAAAATAGCAATTTTAATGTAGAAAATTGTGTAGTGATGTTAATATACTGAGGTACAATAAACAGCTTGATTGAAGATCACGCAACGCTATTAACTCATACTATTAACGTATTTACTATTAGCGATAGACTATTAAATCTTAATTGACTATTTATTTAATTGGAGCGATGTCATACGAATACTTAGACGCCATTTTCCTTTGGTCATATCACACCCCCATTCTCTATCCAGAGTTGTCGTTCCTGCTATGCTAGACTCTATCTCTGTCAACGCCCAATTTACAAGATTCTTGTAAAAGTTAGAAACAGTAAAAAAAAATGTACTTAAAATTGTTTTAATTATTGTAAATATCAATAAAGATGAAAATAAATCACTCATTTCAAATCAATTCTCTCTTAAAAATGATTCCCCTCTCACTTCTTGGAGAACTATTTTGCGGAGGTAAAAATTAAAAAGTTAAAAACGATCACAAATCATATTTAAGAGAGAATTGATTTGAAATGAGTGATTTATTTTCATCTTTATTGATATTTACAATAATTAAAACAATTTTAAGTACATTTTTTTTACTGTTTCTAACTTTTACAAGAATCTTGTAAAATGGGCGTTGACAGAGATAGAGTCTAGCGTAGCAGGAACGACAACTCTGGATAGAGAATTGTGACACCCCATGTAACACGGATGCCGTATTACATCCCACATATATAATACGGATGTCATATTCCACCATAGCACGAAATATAGATTTACCTTAACCATCTATATTACATTCGCAAAATTATTGATATCGAAAAGTATGTTGAATGACCATATTGACATTCTCTATTCACCAAGTTGCTGCTTCATTTCATAATTTATAATAATGAGTGGTATAGGGGTCTTCCTTTTCAAGAAACCATTTCTGATGCATTTTAGTAAATGTCATAAACTAAATGTTAGCACGATATATCTGAGATCATATTTAATTGTGATCGATACCTGAATGAAAAATCTTTTTTTTTTCTCAAAATTTTAGAAAAAAGAATAAGTAATTGACATACCATAGGAACCAGTTATGCAAGCGAAGAAAATGACCGCGACCAAACGAACCATCTTGTTGGCAGACGACAGAGAGTTGAACGCTTTAATCTGACTTATCTTGATCGTGACAGTAATAAAAGTAAGGCAGTTGACAATAGAAACAAGGTAAACCAAGCCTACTCGGTATATCGGTTAACTTTTAATTTTAACAAGCATGACCAAGCGAATAAAAACATGCAGTTAATTGTGCGAGAGATCAAAGAAAGAGTAGATTTATAATATATATAAGTTTACATATGATACGACCTTGTGCCTAGATTTGTATAATAATTTGATTGGCGGTGAACCAACGTATTCCGCAATGTCAAAATATTGCTGAATTAACAAGCGCAAATGTGGAAGAATGGCGGCGATTCCCACAAGAGAGACCTCGTAACCTAGTTCGTGGAATAAATAGACGAGTGCGGTAGCTTTGGCTACTAATTAAATATGCTTCCGTCTTCATTCAAAAGTTCTCGAAAAAATTATGGCTCGTTCGTTTTCGTAAATTGTCGAAAAACAATAACCATATAAAACATTTTTGAAGTTTTAGAATGTTCATGTTATTCCCCTTTTTCCATTTGTAATAACCAACCATTTGATTTCTTAATCAGCTTCAAATACTACTCAAATTGTAGCCCATGATCTAATCCATAATGAAATATTACCAAAAGAGCATTTCGTGTTTAGCTTCTTTCATCTTAAAATAAATACTGAATGTTCTCTGGATTGTCCATTTTTGATTGGCCAGGGAATATAGATCCTAAGCCGGGAATGTCACATTATATCCCCTGTCTGATAGCTGAATAGCATATAATATTCTTTCATGGTACCTGTAATTTTGTATCGGTCGATTAATTAAAGAACGACGAAACAGGGTTTTATAAGTTCACCTGTACCTTTGCAAAACTCAAGTTTGGTGAGGTTTTCAAATCGGTATCTGCACGTGCAGTACAGGTAAAACTTTAAATTTTCTAAACTTTATTTCAACATGACCGGTCGAAAACTGTCAGATGTAGAAAGATGGCAAGTGGTTGGAATGGTAATTGGTGGTATGTCATACAGACAAGACGGCTGAACGATTCAATGTAAGCCACTCGATCATTGTTCGATTGAAGCAGCGCGTGAACCAAACCGGGAATGTAAAAGAAAGCCAAAGGACATTACAGCCTCTGAAAACGACTCCAAGAGAAGATTTTGTCATTAGAGGATTTCAGGAGATAAGTAGCCAGATGGCGAACCCACTGGGTCATTACTAAAAGTAATGATTTGCCAACAACACTTTGTACCACACTTGATTCTGTAAATCCAGTTGTCTATCCTTCTATAGATACAATATTGATAAAACTATGTGTTTTGTTAACTATGCCAGTAGCATGCGCTACTGCTGAAATGCCATTTAGTGTACTGAGACGTTTGAAAACTTATGTTAGGTCGACCATGAAGAATGACAGGTTATCTTCCCTTGGATTGATGCATATATTAACCGAGATTTTGAAGTGGACTTGTACAAAGCAGATTTTTGACAATTTTAAGAAATTCTTGTCTATCAAAGTCATTAAAATAGTGCTTGATTCTATGTTATATGAAACCTTGAAATGGCCCCAGATCGCACCATTTTGCATCTCTTCAAAAAAAAATCCCAGATCCCCTCCCCTTCTCAAGAATTATGGCGTGCACACTATTAAGCCTCAGCTACGCCCCTGTAATTGTTCATTTGAAAGTTTTCATTTGTGCGTTTTATTTATCAAGTTGTGCATTGATGCTTAGCAACCGCATCACAGTTTTATAAGACGACAATTATCGAACTCTCTATCCTTCCGGAGCCCCTGAGTTCACCCCCGAGTTTTTGTGGGGTTCGTGTTACTCGATCTTTAGTTTAATGTGTAGGTTTTGTATATCGTTGTTTGTCCCTTTGTCCTTTTTTTCTTTGGCCATTGTGATTACACCTTTGGTAGCTTCAAACTATTCTTACTAATAGTAATACCATGTGCAATCCTTCATATATATCAATTAAACCTTTGTTTCCATTTTCTTATTTCCATGCTCATGTATTTGTTTTTGTAAATAAATGCCTTATCTTCTTAACAAAGGAAACATTACAAAGACATTTCACATGAACTACTAAATCTATTACAGATGTACTTAGATGACAATTTACGCATACATATATCTATATGTGGGCATGGTTTTGACAAATTTCAATAGATAACCATAGAGATTATAAATTATTGCGAATTACAGCATCTGCTAAATATAGACATTCCTGTTGCCATTTTTAGAATTTGATCAACTGAAACTGCAATGGCTAACATTTTAATGTGTGTCTGTTTGTCACAGATAGTTTGGTACAATGGTTTGAACCCTAGATTCAGTAACATATCTTTGTTTCTTTTTTGTTTCCGTGTTGTAATATGCCCTTTACGATTTTCTCGCACAAGCGACGTTCGGTTCGTCTTTAACTCCTGTTTAATTTATATAGAGGCTCATGATTTAATTGTGTGATTTGTACTCATTTACGCTTACTTTCCATTAAAACTATTTCCATGTTCTTGTCGCTTAGCAGTATCACAACGGGTGCCAATAAGGAAGCAGAAGCTACCTGTGTATCCTTCCGGGTCACATGGGTCTCTTGGGATTCGTGTTTCGCAATTACTTTTCTATGTTGTGCTTTGCGGATTGTCTTTTCTTCATGGCCTTTGTTTTATATGTCCTTTGATATACGCCTCTGATTACTTCTTTGGTATCGTCAAAGCTTTGTTGCAATTCACTAAGGACTGACAATAGGGAGTATTTATTGGTGCTCTGTATGGCTCTAGAGATCTTATCTATTTCGAAATATTGTTTTATATTGGAAAGTGTTTATGCCAGTTTTTTTTACTTAAATCGGTCGATTACAAAATTTCTGACGAAAGCGTAATCTATTATTTTATCCTACAGCTGTGTAGCTCGAACAGACAGAATACATTGACTTTATAAATGTTTGACCACTGGTTTTTCTGATATTTATCTTTTGATTTCAAGTCAGGTGATGATAAATATGTTTATTTTTGACGTCGCTCTTTTCTTGATGAATTTCAGCGTTATCTGTCATTTTTTGAAAAAATTATTATGGTCAGGATAAATCATATATACATACATTGTCTGAATATATAATGTATTTGTACTTGTTTTTTCTTAACTTCTTTTTCTGTTGACCATTGCATTGTCTTTCCTTCGATTTACTGCCTCTGATTACCCGATTGGTTTCTTAAAAACTTTTCTTGTCTATATGTTCGTTTTTTCTTCTTGTATTTGTATTGAAATTCTTCGATTTACGGCTTCTGATTCTTTAGGTCTTTACATAACATATATATATCTGACATTGAAGATACCAAAGGGGTGTTAATTATCTGTAAGTTACTGAAGGACAGACAACACAATTACCAAAAGAAAAAGGTCAAAAGGACAAACAGCGATCTATTAAACAACTACACAGAAAACTAAAGATCGAGCAACACGAACCCCACTAAAAACCAGGGATGAACTCACGTGCCCTGGACGGGTAACAGTTTCTCCTCCACTAGTGGCACCCGTTGTGTCATTCTTGTTATAGAAAAACCAGGTGATAACTCATGAATGGGTAAAGGACCAGATTGTACTTTTGGGTGTATCATATTGATGGCATCACTGATGATTGTTGTTTGTCTTACTTGGTGTAAGACACTTATTACTTTCTTTAATACTTTCTACTATATTTATGGGTATGTGTTAGTCTACATCGGCATGTTTCCTAAAGGTTATCCTTATAAACACCATATAATTTCAGAAACGTATATGAAATCTTTAAGTTCTGTCAGAATAGCATGAGATGTTTAACATCTTGCAATGGCATGCCATCCTGCAGTGCGTCCCCTGCTCTACAAATAGCACCGATATCCCAAGGCAAGATGAGTGTTATATTTAAAAAGAACCACTTATAAGTTCTGAATGTCGAATAATTGTTTTATGCGATATTAATGAAAACGTAGATATTAAGCTTAGTGCGTACGGCGCGTTTCTGGAATAACTTTCATTGGGTACGCTCAAAATAACTTTCATCGGGTACCTCAAAATAACTTTCATCGGGTACGCTCAAAATAACTTTCATCGGGTACGCTCAAAATAACTTTCATCGGGTACGCTCAAAATAACTTTCATCGGGTACGCTCAAAATAACTTTCATCGGGTACGCTCAAAATAACTTTCATCGGGTACGCTCAAAATAACTTTCATCGGGTACGCTCAAAATAACTTTCATCGGGTACGCTCAAAATAACTTTCATCGGGTACGCTCAAAATAACTTTCATCGGGTACACTCAAAATAACTTTCATCGAGTACGCTCAAAGTCGAAAGATTGCAAAGCCAAATAATTTAACGTTTTGAAAGCAATAAAACCAAAGGGCCTAAATAAGATAGCCAAAATTGGCTAAGGTCACCTATGCCTGTTTCTGGTGTAGTTACTATTCTGTCTGGAAGTTGACCATAGATTTCAACTTATTTGCACTGAAGGATTGTACATGCTATTGCCATTGTTGATAATTGATATATGTATCCATTGACTTGTCTATGAAGTAGATAATATGTACATATGATATTTACCTACTACTTATCACCAGTTTATTAAATCGCATTAGAATATTTTGTATCACGACTTGTAATATGAATATCATACTATCAAATTAAGTAGGACTCGATGGTGTAATGGTTTAGCGATCCAATGTCGGGTCAATGAAAACACAATAAGATTGGTTATATTATATTAATATGTAAACCAACAAATACCACACTGTTGGAGCAGCTTAAAAATGCAATAGCAGAATCGGAGAAAGCCTTCCCTCTTATTGAAATGATGCGGACCTCCTATGCAATGTATATTTAAAATGTTGAGTTGGACCGTTGAATAAGGTAATCACAAAAAAAAACCACATGTGTATTCCATCGCCACACATGTATAATGACGTCCCGTATTCTCAACTTACATTACAAAGTATCATCTTAAAATCCGAGATCATGACATGATTTTTTTCTCCAAATCCATCCATGAAAACAATCTCGAATAGAAATATAAACAAGCTTTAATGGAAATATTATGTGAAGGCGTATATACTGGTAAATAATTAGTAGGAAATTATATTGATGTAAATGAATCCAACATTACACTTAGACACAAAATCAAGTAAAGGAACGGCGCTTTTATTGCTGTTCTGTGTTTCACAGTCATAGTAGGATCTTCAACAATGAGCAAAGCACATACCCTATTATGAGTGTGAAACAGCATCTAACCTGTAGGTGAGTGATACTCTTTATTTCTACCGATAAACGTTTTGTCGTTTCGATGTTACGATGTTACTTGGTGTATATAATTTAATATCCCAGAAACGGGATATAATAATATAGGAAATGAGAAAACAAACACGGGTGAAGCAATCTTACATACTATATATATATATATATACAATAAATATGAACAAATTAAAAACTCTTTATTAATCATAAATTCCAAAGTACTGAACCTCACTGCAATACAGAGGACTGTTTCTAAATATAAGCATGATCCCCTAAAATATATGGTGACAAATTGAAGACAGGAACCTGATAAGGAAGAATTACCCTCAAAATCATGCCAGGAGGACAATCAGTCGCATATTATTACAAATCACCGTCATGGTCGTCATCGTATGGTATTGAGGTTAACATCTATTTGTCAATTTCCGTCCATCACTTTAGTGTACTCCATACAACTGTATGTGATATACAGTTTGTCAGATTAGGAACAAAGAGGAAATCAAGAATGGACAACTCAGAGACACAGTCAATATTGGGCACAAAATACAGAACAAAACACAAAAAAACAATACAGAAAACGAAAAAGACAAACAAAAACTAGGAGTGAACGCATGTGCTTGCGAAGTTCTTGCTTCTAGCAACACATTCGCCGTGAAAGTCAAAGTCAAGTAATTTGGTGTGCATGATTCCCCTATGGAATAATATTCATCAGGAACGCCTGTTAAGAGATTGGAAGCTAAATCATTTAAATCTTTAGGAACAAGAAAAACAAAGAGAATAAAATGGATAGCCAGGTCATTTGGATATTAGCCGCAACCAATAGAACTGACTACCAAAATATAGCTGATCTTTTTTTCTATGTTAGATGGCATTTAATACCAATATCATATAAAAGAGAGTACTACTCATCAATATTCTTGTCTTCATTGTATCGCTGCCCAACCAATCTAATTAATAATTTTGTGGGATTCTTTTTCATCCAACAACATCGTGTATCCTGCATTCGTGCGATTTTAAGTACTGATAAAAATGTCACATAAACTTGATTTCTTATTCTTGTTTTCTGTTCTGTTTTGTTATTGTTTTCTGGTTTGTTTTTGTGTTTGTGTTTGTTTTTTATTTGTTTATTTTGTTGTTTGTTTGCTTCTTTTGTTTTATCTTTGTTTGGTACCATGATAAAGCTTTGCTGGTACCTGGTTCATGTGGAGCGAACGGTGAGAAACGACAACAGTATACGATAAAAGTGGCGCTTATGTCTGGTACCTCAAAAACAATATTAATCCATATATGAAACTGTATGATAATGGAATCAAATATTCATTAAATTTCCAGTTCTCACATTTGTTGTTGTTAAATCATTTTTTTCTCACTATGCATTCTTAAATGCTTTCTACTTACGTGCAGATAATGAAGCATTATATTGGCAATTACAGTTTGGTTCAAAATAAATGTTACAGAATACCAAAAATGGACAATCCTGAGAAACTGGCAACATATTGTACACAAGACGAAGACAAACAAAGCAAAACACACAACACAATATGTGTTGTACACACCTATGCGCAAGCAAGCACAAACAACGTAAATAAGACATGAGCCCTCCTTTTTTAGAAACAACTGGAGGTAAAGACGAACCGAACATCGTTTTTATGCGGAATTCGTAGCGAACATCATAGCACGGAACTAAGAGCATAAAGACACATAATAGGACAACACAAAAACACTAAAAAGATGAGCAACACGTGCACCACCAAAAAACACGAGATGAGTAAGCACTACCTGCCTCTTATAAGACAGTCATGTTCACTTGTATTTCCCTATTACCTTAATTTAAATAACGGTTAAGGCAATCGACTCTCTTGTATAGGAATAATATCATCAATATGACACTTTCTGTGTGACGAAGATGAAATATGCTATGCATGCATTTCAAGATTAGGTTCAATGTTTTTTACATCAACGCTGTGTATCCAGTTACTTGTTATGATTGGTAAATTACTCACATGTGCACAACACTACCGCATTATTTCATTAAGAGTGAGTTTGGGTTATTAAGCTAGTATAACCCCGCCAAGTATAATTGATGTGCCTGTACAAAGCCGAGAAAGTTAAGTAACAGGTCATATATGTGTTTTATATATTTTGCCCCTGTTTCCACTATTATTCTATTAGATTTTAGAATTGTTCCACAAGTGTGGTATTCATTGCTTTTCATTTTATTATATTAATCAACGAAGAGAAGAACGATCGTTTTACTGTCTGGCAAAGGCATAACACGACAACAGTCAAGCAGGATTTGATAGCTGAACCCTATCCTATTATGTTTCTTTAGAACATTTTTCGGATATGGTGTCGTTTTATGTTATCAATAAGATTATCAAGATATAGAAGGACGATATAATGCCATTCTGTGATTATTCGTGTACAGTTTGAGTTCAAACGGTGCAATGGATTTATACTAGAACGATTTGTCAACCTTTTTACATTCGTTTTATTATTTCCAATATTGTACTCCTCCTATGATTTATATACATGGTTAGTTAAACATGATATGGATGCAATTGAACATGAGAGACAATCCGACTTTAACACTTAGACACAGCGGGTTTGTAACTAGATTAACACGACGGGTGCCAATATTGGAGCAGGAACTGCTCAACCTTCAGGAGCACCTGAGTTCGCCCCCAGCTTTTAGTGGGGTTCGTGTTACTCGATCTTTAGATTTAAGTGTATGCTTTTGTAGATCGTTGTTTGTCCTTTTGTCCTTTTTCCTTTGGCCATTGTGTTGTCAGTTCTTCGATCTACGGATTCTGATGATCTCTTTGGTATCTTCAAACTCTTCTTAAAGAAAATGGACAGCACTTTCATTGGCATTGCTGACATACATTTCAAATTCACAAAATAGGATCTTCAATAATGAGCAAAGCAAAGATCATTATATTAAATTTTGTTTGAAGTGGGTGGTCGTCTGCAAGTCAAATATGTACATGTACAACATTCAATATCTTTATTTGTGTAGCCTGTCTCCTAATTGGGGTGTTATGGATTGTGGTGTTATAAACGCTACTTTCAACAATATTTCAGTTATATCGTGGTGGACAATTTTATTGATGGAGAATACCGGAGTACCCGGAGAAAACCACCGACCAAGTCACTGACAAACTTGTTGTATAGAGTATGCCTCTCCATGAACACTGACTGCGCAGGTAGTTGTATTTCCAACTACCGCACAATCACGACCGCCACGGCCCCTGTCTCCTAAATAGAAACAAGCAATTCAGTATCCATCGATTTTCAGCTTTGGATGAAGGAATGCAGTAATTTGAGAATTTAATAAGGTTCAGCATTGAACGTAATATAAAATCATGTGATAATGCTGGACATGGTGATTAATTCAGTAAGACATTTTGTTTATAAATTCATACAATCAGATTACACTTAGCCTGTGTGATAAGGAATTTCTGATTAGAACGTGAATCCTTGTAGAAGACAATTGCTTAAAGAACACCTTTGTTTATCTTCGAAATTTTGCGATAAAAAAAGTTTGAAGATACCAAAATGATTATGACAAGTAATAATTTGGTTAGGGCTATGGTATTTAACGCCACTTTCAACAATATTTCATTGAAGCCGTAATCAAGGATGAACAGACAATACAATGGTCAAAATAGAAGTGGGATCTATCTTGCTCAATCCTAAGTTTTCTGTTTGGTGTGTTGTGGATCATCGTTTGTATTTTTGTCTTTTTTTAAATTTTTTTTTTTTTTTACCATTATCTTGTTTGTTATTCTTCCATTAAGGTGGTTCCTGGTTACCTCTTTTGTACCTTCAGCAGTCATTAGTCAAATGTCTTATTTTGACCAATTGGATCAAGAGAAAACATATAGAAGACAAATCTTGTATTATCGGTGGTGCAGATTGATCTGAGCAATTAAACATTAGTATAGAAATGTCATTGCTTACCCTTCCGGAGCACCTGACTTCATCCCCAATTTTTAGTTGAATTCTTGTTGCTTAATCTTTATTTTTGTGTGTAGTATTTTGTAGTTCATTGCTTGTCCTTTTTATTCTGACCATTGAAGTGTCTGTCCTCCGATTTACGGCTTAGGAAACCGGTCTCTGAATGTGTGTGTATCCTGACTCTCATCACTGATACTAAACTTGTTCTTTATAATAAAGCTTAATGCATTTTTTTTCCAATATTTTTATTATATATTTTCACATTTGTATTCTTAACTTATTTATATACATGTTTTTGTGGTCCTCTCGATCGATCGATCGATCTCGATCGAACGAACGAACGAAATGTTCTGTGCTATATATGCATTGCGTATAAAACAAAAATAAAGTCTCCCTAATTAAATATTAAAACAAAAGATATTGTTTTCTAAATACAGCATAACCAAATCAGGATCTGAAAAAAATAAATATATAAATACTCTTTTTGTATACCTTATTATATAATACCTGTAATTACTAATAGTGCCAGGTTACATATGTCAGATAACAGTACGCTATGTCTCATTTGAAACGGTACATTATTATATTTCAATCAACATTTTTTAATAATTCATTTCCAGTAATCTTCATCTTACGTACGTATGCCGAGCAAATGAAGATATGCTATAAAATTTTAGAGCTGATATTTATCAGAGATCTCAGTTTCTGCATCGTTGGCAGGAGCAACCATTTGGCGCCAATACAGAGGTCACAGGTTTGACCCTCGGAAGTAGTTCCGTTCCGTCGTAACATTCTTCAAGGATTACTGATTTCCTTCTTTGTCCAATCTCACGGCAACATTTGCAGTCCTGAAATATAAATACGTCTAAATAGTATTAATTCATTACGAAGTCATATGTTATTTATTATCAGACAATCAGTGTCGAATGTATGCATGGGTCAAAATGCCCCATGCCCCAGGGGCTCCTATATATGCCATGTTGCAATTTAATAGTATGATACAGTATTTTTTATGTTTACTGTAGCATGCACATTTGTGTACTAGTTGCACAATAATATGATTACTTTTAAGCATCTAAATAGTTGAATATTACATACGCAAAATTGTAAAGGCCCTACTAGGTCTAAATCCGACCCTGCAGACAATATTACATTGGATGTGTGTTAGATTCTTTTTTTTAACAATACATTATTAACTAACTACATTTCGTATTGGTTCACTCACACTTATCATTGGCCGTTTAGTAAGGTGCAAAACAGTCAAATCTATTGAACACTCAGACAACGGCTAGTGCTTAGTTTGTTATATTTCAATATTTGATAGGCTCATCGCTCATTGGTTGGTTGAAAATATGACCACGAAGTAACTTAATACTGTGTGACGTGGGATGTTATCGTATGTCTACGGAAAGATCAAATGAGCATCTTGTCATCCATCAAACACACTTATGCCCTAGCTATGAATAATAGGTGCACTTTAGTAACTAGGCACAGCTATCTTTAATATTTCTCTTGTGTCTATCGATGTTTTCATTTATGGAATTTAACAATAGTGGAGTAGGAAGTACCTGAATCAACCACTGGTTTTGTGTTGTTTCTTAATGAGGGTGTTCGTTTGATCTTTTGTTGTTTGTTCTTCTTCTGTTGGCCATTGTATTGTCCGTGCATCTTCGACTTACGGCTTCCCATTACCCTTTTGGTATTTTTAAACTTGTCTTGCCATGTATATTTACTATGTAATCAAGAAAATTCTAAAGGAAATTAATTTATATACAAAGGTATAGTTATATAGCATACGTTCTGAATATATGGATTTATCTTTTATTTGTACATATAATCCGATTGTTTTATTGACAAGTGTGTTTTATTTATACTACTCTTGTAGGTGTCCAAGTTTAATAATAAAATTTGTTCACGCCACGATATAGCTGAGATATTGCTAGGGTTGGCGTTAAACACCAACCATTCAATCAATATATATAATTAGCATTACCCTTTGCATTCCTGTGTCACTATTTGCACTTGGTTTAGCATTTGAAATGCATATACCTTCACATTTAGTAACTGTCACACGTCCCGTGCAATCAACATTCCGAACGCTTCCCTCATGTAAAACTCTCAGATGACGTGATATGTCCATTTCCGTTTCCTGTTCTTTGCACGTGAGTTCATTGTCAGAAACAACAACTTGTAGACTATTTACAATCCAAAGTATATGCAATAATGTCCTCATGGATGACATTACTGAAAATAGATAGGGGTTGACAAATTGTATACGCAATGCAATGATTATTAATTAATGTTGTAGTTATGTCCTACTTGATATGTGCACACATTTAGTCAAATAAAAAGAACTGTTGAAATTCACTTAAACTTTCGCGTATATATAATCAGTTAGAATGTTTTCACAGAAAAAAAATGTGTGCACTGTTCGCATTGGATAAGAGCAATAAACGTCAATACCTTCCTGTTAATTGGTTCCATGGTATACTAAGAGATTAACACCTGCATGTTTACTTGTGAATATTATTTCAAAATGAATTACTTTTGCATAAGTGCTAATAAGTTACATTATTGATATCGCGTTACCAGTACCTAGATTTTTATCTTTGCACTTTTAAAACCTTTTCTACATTGAAGTTATGGAGATTCAGCAGATCGGTGGTACTCTGGTTTCCCCACCAATAAAGCTGACCGCCACGATATAATTGAAATATTGTTGGAAGTTGTGTTGTTGTTGTTGTTGTTGTTGTTGTTGTTGTTCTATTGTACATTTTGATTTGTTATTCTACCTTGTGTGTTGATGTTATGTGTTCATGTCATTGTGTATGTGTGTATGGTTGTTCGTGGGTTATCGTTACTGCGTTTTTCTTTTTTCGATAGTCGAAATTCCGAACTAGTTATCATATAGATACTATTTTATAGAGACGTTTATTTTCTAGGGGGTGTCATGGTCATGATCGTATGGTAGTTAAATTTACGACTTCCTATGCATTCAGTGCATATCACCACTTAAGTTGTGAGTCCGAATCCCGCTCATGACGAGATGTACTTGGATGCAACATTATATGATAAAGTTTGTCACGGACTTGTGACATGTATATGGTTTTCCCTGGTTACCTCGGTTTCTTCCACCAATAAAACTGACCGCCACGAAATAACTATAATATTGCTGGAAATGGCGTTAAACACCATAATGTTATACAAATGTAGTATCGTTTGAATAGCTATATAAAATTTCCTCTCTGATATTCAATTTGGATAGAAAAGTAAGCATAACCAGACAAACAACATATCATACAGATTTTGTCTTTTTAACGCAGATTATTTGGCAGCGGGATATCATGATTGATATTAATATTGAATAATGTTCTATTGTGGTCTGTATCGTGGAAGCGTTGAACTATTTGTATGAAATGTGTATGACATCTTCTGAGTCACAAAGATTGAATATTATAAGTTCTAAGCTCCCTAGTGACTGACTATGCTTATTTAGACGGTCAGTAAATTGTTGAAGTGTGAGCGA
Organism: Bathymodiolus septemdierum; assembly: GCA_963383655.1. Taxonomy (NCBI): domain Eukaryota; kingdom Metazoa; phylum Mollusca; class Bivalvia; order Mytilida; family Modiolidae; genus Bathymodiolus; species Bathymodiolus septemdierum. The sequence continues at coordinate 63,471,797 of OY726517.1, read as the reverse complement.
AACCCTTCAACAATTTACTGACCGTCTAAATAAGCATAATCAGTCACTAGGGAGCTTAGAACATTTTTGTACGATGTTGATCTATAGCTTGAAACAGTAACTAAGTTTTTTTCCACGAACTATGTTTGACGGACTTTGTTGGAAGTTATAAGACTAAATACGTAGTGGTCACTAGATAAAATTAAGCACCGCCCACTGACCTTTTGTAATATTCCATCTGCATCGTTTCATAACTGCACAAGGTGTGGACTTAAATGAACTGTTTGCAGAATTTACGGAAACATTCGTCGTAAAGCAGTGTCAATCAACAGGAAATTTGCAACAATTGTTCCGTGACCATTGTGTATAAGATGGACTGACTCGGGATTTGTTAGCCGTACATTCTTTTAAGTTATTTTAGAAGAAAATATAAATCATCATGTTTCTTGCAGTTGTGTTTAATTTTGCTAAATCAAAATACACACATATATATATATAGTGAGCCTGGTCAAGTACACTTGGCATACGTCGTGTCTCAGTTATCGATTACAATATTTCTTTATTTCGGACAGCGTCAAGGTCAAATTATGCAATGCTGCAGTCACCTTCACGACTTCTATCGTTATTTTTAGGAATGGAATTTTCCACTGACCAGTAAGGCGTATTAATCTTATTACCGGTATCGAGATTTCCATATATGACTCTGTCTTCTTCCGTTATTTTTAGGAATGATTTTATCCAATCATAGGTCGTCAAATAAATGCAACATCGTACACATTTTTTTTAATATTCAAGATGATAGCGTTCTCTTTAATAATGCAAATGTGTGAGAGTTGACAATTATTCACATGTGGAAAGGACTTGCATAACCGCATCATTTCACTAAGAGGCGAATGTTGGGCCCATAAAACTAGTATAACCCAGCCACTTTTGTTTATTGAAGTGCCTGTACCAAGCCAGAAAAGAGAGCGGTCATGTATTTGTGTGATGAGTGTTTCATCGCTTTTGCCTCTTTCTACGATCTTCATATTTGATCTTGGAATTGTTTCGAGTGTGGTATTTTAGAATTGTTTCGAGTGTGGTATTTTAGAATTGTTCCGACAATGTGGTATTTTAGGATTGTTCCACCAGTGTGGTATTTTAGAATTGTTTCGAGTGTGGTATTTTAGAATTGTTCCGACAATGTGGTATTTTAGAATTGTTCCGACAGTGTGGTATTTTAGAATTGTTTCGAGTGTGGTATTTTAGAATTGTTCCGACAATGTGGTATTTTAGAATTGTTCCGACAGTGTGGTATTTTAGAATTGTTCCGAGTGTGGTATTTTAGAATTGTTCCGACAGTGTAGTATTTTAGGATTGTTCCACCAGTGTGGTATTTTAGAATTGTTCCGAGTGTGGTATTTTAGAATTGTTCCGACAGTGTGGTATTTTAGAATTGTTCCGACAGTGTGGTATTTTAGAATTGTTCCGACAGTGTGACAGTGTGGTATTTTCTGTTTCTCATTCTATTAATCCTAAGCAATTATGAAGCAGAGCATGTCCATAAATTGGGTCTTACTGAACCGAATCATTATTTAAGTAAAATGTTTTGCTTCATTTTGTATATTTTTAATTCACAACATGGATAATCTCATTCTTATTGGCAAATTAAAATGAGTATTTTAGCTGATTGAATTTCACTTTAAGAAGTATTTTAGTTTTGTTTGCAATAGTCGATGTGTTAACTTATATTTAAACAAATAACTTTGGAATTATCATAAAAGGAATATATTTCAATAAAACGTGATTAATTGAAAACGTCTTTGAGACTTGTGAGTGCGTCTACTTTCTTATAATTATATGTGAATAAAAATGAAAACTAAAGCAATTTGTGTAATTTAATTGACATCGATATATAACAAAACTTGAATTCAAGGTGTGTCAATTCAATATATTCTTTCTTGGAAATATCTGTGAACTTTCAATTGGTTGTTTTGATTTCAGTTTCAGATACATATGCATAAACCACTCAAACCATTTGTCTTATTATTTTAAACTTTAATAAAAAAGGAAAAAAAAGGGAAGCAGTTCCGACAAAGATATTACATCACATTATATTCAATAAAAACGTAGATATCTAAATTAGTGCGCACGACACGTTTCTGGAATAGCCTTCATCGGGTACGCTCAAGGTCAAAAGATTGAAAACCATGCAAAATAATTAAAGCTTTTTGAGAGCAAGAAAGAAAAAGAACCTACACAGGATAAGAAACAATAGGTTAATGCCTGAGGTAGGAGAAGCTTAGTTGTAATAATAATTACAATATATAGGAACTGTAAACAGTGGTGCATATATCTAATAAACCATGTAAGTACCGAAACGTGGATTACTGTACCGATGATACAATAGTCCAGCAACACAGAAATCCACCGATTACTGTGCCGATGATACAATAGTCCAGCAACACAGAAATCCACCGATTATTGTGCCGATGATACAATAGTCCAGCTACACAGAAATCCACACCGTAATAGTAATGAAATCGTTAATGTCTAATTTAGTGCGGCTGTGTGAAATATAATTATTTAGTGCGGCTGTGTGAAATATAATTATTTAGTGCGGCTGTGTGAAATATAATTTTTTAGTGCGACTGTGTGAAATATAATTTTTAGTGCGGCTGTGTGAAATATAATTATTTAGTGCGGCTGTGTGAAATATAATTATTTAGTGCGGCTGTGTGAAATTTAATTATGTAGTGCGGCTGTGTGAAAAATAATTACTTAGTGCGGCTGTGTGAAATATAATTTTTTAGTGCAGCTGTGTGAAATATAATTATTTAGAGCGGCTGTGTGAAATATAATTATTTAGTGCGTTTGTGTGAAATATAATTATTTAGTTCGTATGTTGTGCTGTTTCTCAAACTATGAACAATATACTAAAAAGGAGAATCATAAAAACCACAATCCAAAGTGATTGCAATAACAATGATATGACGCCATAGCAAATTCATAGGATTATATATTATAGCATGCATGATGTTGATTCTTTTCCTAACCAATATCATGTCATATAGTTCCATGGTTAGCCATTGTCCTTTGCTCGTATTTCAAAATGCTGTGTTCTACTTCTTCTGTGTTGGTTATTTATCTTGCTTAGACATGTTGGTTTTCTGGTTCCTAAAGACTTTGGTTTTGGGCGTACCTGGTGATGGTTATTCAAGAAATGACTAATGTGCACTACTGTTGATATCTACGTTTTTATTTTGTTTTATCATACTTCATGCAAAAATCTATTAATTTCATTGGATAATAGGCATTTGACATTCTTCAATAGCTTTTTTTTGGTGTAGGAATCAGATCGTAATAACACCCTCTGCAATAACACCCTCTCGAGCCGAACTTTGCCGAACCGAAAATAACACCCGTCCGAGTTTTGTCAATTAATCATTTCCGGTAAGATTACAATGTAAATTTTTCATAAATTCTATAAAATAAAAAAATTCTAAAATAAAAAAATTAAAAATTTTAAAGTTCAAAATTTTCCAAAAATTTCAAAAAATTTAAAAATTTAAAAATATTTAAAAAAAAAAATTTCATAAGATTTCAAAATTTTCTAAAAATTTAAAAATGATAAAATTTTCAAAAAGTTTAAAAAATTTCAGTTTTCATAAAATTTCTAAATTTTAATATTTAAATGATAATATTGAAAAATGATAAAACAATTATAGCCTACCATAAAGAAAATATTACCGGTATTTGTTGAAATGATAGTAGTTGTTGCTTTATTTAGGTAGTGATATGTACATAGTGTGTCCCATTGGTTAACTGACTCCAACACAAATACAAAGTCCTCTTTACTACTGGCATTCAGTATAATAAAAAAACATATGACCACACTCTGGAAAAAGAATATCACCCTCGACTTCATCTCGGGTGATATTCTTTTTCCAGAGTGTGATATTTTTTCCCTCGTGTGGTAATTTCCCATAACACCCTCAACTAAAGGCAATATATTTATATTACTGTTTGGCTATTTAAGGAATAACAGTACTGTATTTGAAGAGTTGTCGGTGTCAATTGTGGATTTGACGGTCGCAAATGCCGTTTTACTGGCGACGCGACACGAAGCCAGTAAAACAGATATTTACGACCATCCACAATTGACACCGACAACTCTTCAAATACAGTACTGTTATTCCTATTCTTATGCAATTCTTCCAACGTGTACACACTAGTTTGAAAACATACAAATAAATGACGAAATATATGCACTTTTCAAATTCCTTCCGCTAAAAAAAATAGTAATGTAGTTGTTTAAGGATCCGCCATCTTGAAAACGTGAAATCCTATATGTCATATGTACAACAATACACAAAAATAATTAAAATACCTACCTTGAAAACTTATTTTAGTTAAATTCTATCTAAATTGAACCGTACACGAAGCCAAATAACGTCTGATATTTACATTTTAAACTGGAAGTCTTCATATGACGTCACGTTGTTTATGTGCCAAAGTCGTTCAACAATATTTCCCGGAATTTCCATCTTTGTGCCTTTTAGACCCAGGGATATGCAAGAATACATGTTTATGCTCAGTATTGCATTAGAATGGACAGTAAACTCGATTTGCGACCATCAAATCTCCAATTGATGAAATGAAATTTTCAAGTACAAACAAGTGCATTCAGCGTAGGAATATAGCATTCCTTCAGGCCTGACAACTGTAGATTTGACGGTTCTCGATAACCAATGGAAATACTCGTTACATTATAATTGTTTTTATACTGGTATCAGGGGTTTCCTCTGAATACACAAACCCAGCAAGATACAAATTCTTCTCGTTCTCTAGAACGTGATATGTATAAGATACTAGTGTAAACAACAGAGAAGATATTTTAACACAGGAACCCTATGAGGAAATTACATTGAACGTCGTCCTCTCCTCTTAACTGCTGGGAAACACATTCATTGCAAAATTTCTAGCATTTATTCCTAATCATTTGCAAAATGTTTTATTTTGATTGGAAATGAAACATGGCCATCCTTGTAATATTTTTGTGTATGTTACCATGCTGAATTTCGTCTTTCCACCAATGTATTTCGGGGTCGTCGTGGTCATTGTCATTCAGTAGTTGGTTTTACAACCTCCAGTACAATCAGTGCCTATCACTACTAAAGCTGTGAGTTGGAAGCCTGGTCATGGCGAGATGTACTCGATACAACATTATGTGATCAAGTTTGCAGTGACTTACGGCAGGTCGGTGGTTTTCTCAGGGTACTCCGGTTTCCTCCACCAATAACACTAACCGCCACGATATAACTGAAATATTGTTGAAAGTGGTATTAAACACTATAACCACTAACCCAATGTATTTCAATGCTTAAGAACAAAATGGATGTGATACTTAGCATACAGTTGCAAAAAAAACGTTTAACAGGATCAAATGGTAACATGTTAAATTATATCTTTTCTCAGAAACTACGAGTCTAATGTATTTCAAAGCTGTAGGTAATTTATCATTTGATAGTAAATAAACCATTTTAGGATCGCCATTATACTTATATGTGAACATACATGCATCTCCGCAAAATCAGATTAGCCCACCATTTTTTTAAGTACTTCTAACAAGTCAGGAGAGTAAGTTGTCTTGTATATGTGACTTAGGGGTACTGATTTTGCCTTTGTTACTGTGGGGTTTGTTTTATTAGTTTTTGAGTGGGTTTTTTGTTTTGTTTTGTTTTGTTTTTGTGTTTGTTTTATTTTTGTTTTTGTTTTCTTCTTTTTTAGTATTTTGGGTTTTTTTAGTATTTGTTTTTGTCATTATTATTATAAATAGGAGGCAATGCAGAATCAAGACAACATCGGTCAAAATATGTTTGTATTTTCAAAACTTAAGTGCTCAATACCATCGTTGTCAACATGAATCATTTAAGAACAAATACGGTAATTTTTAACCATTCGTGAACTGTATACACACGGCATTTGGTGGTTGTTCCATTTACCTCCTTCGGAAATTTTGAATTGATTTTGAATTATTTGTATTTGAACAAGATATTTTAAAACAAAGATATGGATGTTAACATAAAAAAACATATTTATTGTGTATTTTCCAACATAGATTCGATTGAACAATTCCTGCGTAAAAATATTTAAAAAAAAGTCGGAGTTCATTCGTTCATCATTTCGTGCGCTAACAAGATGGCGGAGCGGAGTTGTCAAACATAATATCGAACACTTGAACAGTTGTTAATAATCGACAATTATTGTTAGATATGAAATAAAAAATAATAAATGCCAATGGAAAAAAAAGCTTGTATTGTTGATATAGAAAAATATTCCGGAATAAATACTTAAGACAACCATCTATCGACTTTGACTTTTGTAATATATCGCCATCCTGTGACGTTGTTTACAAGGGACGCTGATTGACACAAGCTGGTTACTGATTTATTTTACGATTTTGTGAGCATTTTACTTGTTTGAGTAGCAAAATTCAAAATGCCATCAAATTGGAAAATATCAGTAACTTAATTACATCACCGTCCAGTTATCAATGTATACGTAGGAAGACATTAAGGTTAGTGCATTTTCCGGTTATTCATGGCCGACACATATCAATGGAATGTATGTGTGCGTACTGGGGATCCCCAAATGTAAATTTTCAAAACAAATGATAAAAAAAATACTTAGTTACAGAATATTTATCTATAACTGAGGGTAAATTATTATTTTAAGGACTTTAAAAATACGCTATATGCCGGTGTTTTGTTTGTTTACATTCGGTCGTCACGGTAATTTCACAGCCAGAGTCACATCGGAACAGCCAGATTTGTTGTGTACTGCACTTGCGGTAAACATAGAGTTGTTGAGTATTATCGTGTGTGTCGTATTAGAGACGTCATATTAGAATCTTTGATTACAATAAAAAAAATCAATGGGAAATATGAATACGATATTTATTCTGGTATACAATATAATGTTAGTTCACCTTTTTTGACCGTACATAATGAATTTGTCATTTTTCATCTTGCTTTAGAGAAATCGCATTTCCGACTGTTTTGATAGACAGTATAATCTAAGGTCAATGAATAATCGGTACTAACAAAATAATTATTTAACTGAGTTGAACCAGTCGTTTGTCTTTGTTATTATATATAAACTTTGTAGTGCTTTCATCATGAGATCAATGAAATTGAGGATGGTGGCTTAGTGGATTATACATATATCACGAGTCTTGAGGATGGTGGCTTAGTGGATTATACATATATCACGAGTCATACAAATAAACTTATTTCAGTTCATGATTAAGACACGTGGTATATATGTTTTGTAACAGACATAAAATGATTAACATTTTCATTCATGCTATTACTGTACCATGGTATTAGCTCCACACATTTGTATTTTAGATTCAACAAAGTTTAGTGGTTGATTAATTGAATACGGTACACTATTAATTCCAGATAATAGAACATGGTTTTCTACAAACACATCTTTTAAGCTGAATAAAACTAACGATCTACAAAACATACACATAAAACTAACGATCTACAAAACATACACATAAAACTAACGATCTACAAAACATACACATAAAACTAACGATCTACAAAACATACACATAAAACTAACGATCTACACAACATACACATAAAACTAACGATCTACAAAACATACACATAAAACTAACGATCTACAAAACATACACATAAAACTAACGATCTACAAAACATACACATAAATCTAACGATCTACAAAACATACACATAAAACTAACGATCTACAAAACATACACATAAAACTAACGATCTGCAAAACATACACATAAAACTAATGATCTACACAACATACACATAAAACTAACGATCTACAAAACATACACATAAAACTAATGATCTACACAACATACACATAAAACTAACGATCTACACAACATACACATAAAACTAACGATCTACAAAACATACACATAAAACAAACGATCTACAAAACATACACATAAAACTAACGATCTACAAAACATACACATAAAACTAACGATCTACAAAACATACACATAAAACTAACGATCTACAAAACATATACATAAAACTAACGATCTACATAACATACACATAAAACTAACGATCTACAAAACATACACATAAAACTAACGATCGAGTAACACGAACTGCACTAACAACCGGAAGTTCTTTAATTTGTTTCTATATATTATTATGCATCAACCATCGAAAGTCCTTAATGTTTTAGGTTTGTCAATTTTCTTCGATTCTGACTTATCATGTACATTGTTCTCGTCAACTGGTAATACTAATCTCACTTTATTTAGACGTGAGCAGCATTCGATACAGGAAACAATATTCCAAGTGGTATTTACAAGCTACAAGGGGCGCACAAGTGCATGCAGACTTTGTTTTATAAGTAACCAGGACTGGGTTGCACAAACCTCAATTAAATTCAAGTCTCATTTAAACCTTAAGTGTAAATTAATTTCATATGTATTCAAAGTAAATTTAAGTGTCAGTTAAGGTTTAATTGACCTTTTAATTTAATTGAGGTTTGTGCAACCGAGTCATGTCCTTGTCTAAGTTTTGCGTTCTGAATATTCTATTGCTACGTAATGATATAGATAAGGAAACCATTAATACTAAGTGTCATCGTGAGATTAGTGGTCCCTAACTGTAGTTTGACACCAACTGACCATAGTGTACTAGTATATCACGGCGAGAATAATCTACAATTTGTTCAGATTATGATTAACTTTTTTATGCTAATAAAACAAATCACAGCTATCTAATTTAGTGCGCATGACGCGTTTCTATTGAAACCTACTTCAGGTACCCTCTAGGTTTATCATTATATTAATAGTCGTTAGTTTGAAGAAACTAGGTCGCCTAAGAAAAGAGTATAGAAAAATTCGGTTGTGGTTCCTTGCCTGAGGAAGGTGTGCCTTTTATAATTGTTTTAATGAATACATTATTTAGGAAGTCGTTTTAAAAACACCTTGACTGAATGTTCCAATTGAAAACATCATCCTGATTTCGAACAAAAACAGTCTGTACACTTATTTTTTAATGCTATCTTCTTAGAGGAGGACCAAATGGCAATGTACATAGGTTGTGGGTTGACTTGACCATAGATCAAACTCAAGATCTTCAACATTCCACTATTAGATCACAGAAGTGGTTATAGTTTGAGACGATTTCATCAATTTGATCAAAATTGAAAGATGGAAGAATAATTATGTAAAATTCATCACATTGTAAGTGGAAGGTGTGATATTCATGATATCATATTAGTTAACTTCATATTGTCTCTACAGATTGAAGATTTTGACATTTTCTGTTAATGTCAATATACAATCCAACCTCTTCGTGTCGATAAGACCGATAACTTTATTTAGAAACATCCTAGTTTGAATTATTCGTAATCAATCAAAATGAAATTTACGAGCATTTCAATGGACTCTGATGTAGAAAGAAGCCGCGCGTGAAGTTTGGTTATAAAGAAAGACAATTAAGGATTGATCGCAATTTTTGTTCGGTTCATGAAGAAATAACCTCAATTAGATTACGCAAGGGTGTGTACAACTTGATTGAGGTTATTTCGCGATCGAATGAACCGAACAAATAATTTCGATCAATCCTTATAAATTAATTCAAACATTTTTTGTTATGATATTGAAAAATATATTCATTTTTTCAAAATAAGGCAAATAATCGGAAATAAATTTAAATAACCCAAAAGGTGCCTCATTTAAAGAAAATCACCTGATGACAACAGCACGCGACGCCTTGAGAACGACGTTTATTTTCAGATTCCTTACATAGGAAAATAACCTCAACTTTTTAAACCAATCAAAACACGTATAAAATGACATGCGACTCTAGAATTTATTTATTTCATATTATATTAATAAAAACGTAGATATTAAATTTAGCACACACGAGACGTCTATGCAATGACCTTCATCAGGGACGCTCAATGACAAAATATTGAAAGCAAAATAATTCAAAACACATTTGACAAACGACTGTGTACTGTATGCAAAAAATAGGTAAATGTTTGGAGCAAACTAATTAAACATTAGATATACGCACTTAGGGAGCAAGTGGGTAGATCTAATTTTAATTCTAATGCAATTATAATGTAACGCGTATTTTCATTGGCTATCGAGAGCCGTCAAATCTGCAGTTGACATGCCTGAAGGAATGTTATATTCCTACGCCGAATGCACTTGTTTGTAAGCAAAATGACTGACCCAGATATTTCCGACTATGAATGTGACGCTGACGACCTATTATTGATGCCAATCTTCATTCCACAGTTTGACTTGCAAGCTGAGATTCCAGATGTAGACTCCGAGGACTCAGTGGGAGAAGAAATGGGCAAGGACATCACTGGAACAGATATTGAATCGCAAAATCAGGAAGCCGAAGCGGAGGCAGACGACGTCCTTCCTGTTCAGATTGAACGTAGGCTCAATAAGCTAAGTACATGAATTGTGTCCAGTTTAACCCCAGTCCCTTTCTTACTGTCTTTATGCATACATTTGTTTATTCCAAATATAAAGGTACTGACCATTTGACGTGAAGTGTTTCACTGCAGTATGCACACGTCAAAGTTTTTCTCTCAATTTCAGTTTTGAAAATATAAAAATTCTCTCAATATTTGGATACAATAAGTCCTACAAATAGTCATGATCAATGCCTAGATAAATGAATTGAAAAAAAAATCCAGTCTGTTTTTATTTTATTTTTACACAAAAACCCCACTTCATAAGCAATAAACAAACACCTGAATTTCAGGAAAATATTGCATTATTTTCTTCTGTACAATCAACAATGTTCATCATGGCCACTTAACAGCCAGTTCACGGAAGTTGTGCATTGAAGTTTTCTCCCATTGTTTAAGCCTCATCATAATTATCATTAAAATTAAGGCCATACCTTTCCCTTTGGATGCTTTTTTGTTGTTGCAATGTTGGTGTGGACACATATTCTACGATGAATTACAGAAAAGTAATGACTAAATTAAACGAAAATAGTGTTACCTATGTTATACAAACTATGACTTCCATAAATTATTTTGATTCTAGTAGGAAAAATCTAACATATATTTTGAATGGAAGTCAGTAATAATGGAAATGCATGTAATAACAAAATCCACTAAACCTTCATGTGGTTTTCCTACATTGATAACTATACAGTGATGTGATTAAGTTACTGATATTTTCCAATTTGATGGCATTTTGCATTTAGCTACTTAAACAAGTAAAATGCTCACAAAATCGTAAAATAAATCGGTAACTAGCTTGTTTCAATGTCACCAGCGTTCCTTGTAAACTACCTCACCGGATGACGATAAATTACAAATGTCAAAGTCGATAGTATTTTTCCGGAAATTTGTTTTATGTCAACAATAATTGTAGAATTGTTATGTTTGTATGCATCACGATCCTACTGAATTAGATGATACATTGAGAGCATGTGAAGAGTTGTCGGTGTCAATTATGTATTTGACGGGCTATTTTTTTAGCGGAAGGAATTTGAAAAGTGCATATATTTCGTCATTTATTTGTATGTTTTCAAACAAGTGTGTACAGGAGAATTTCATAAGAATAGGAATAACAGTACTGTATTTGGAGAGTTTTCGGTGTCAATTGTGGATTTTTTATTTCTTAATTAGATTGATGTCTTTTTTTTTTCATTTTTTTTTTCTTTGTTCCTTAATAGTTTTTTTTTTATTTCATTTAATAATACAAAACTGTATATTATTTAAAAAAAGATAGCTAAGATGATAACACCTTCCGAAAAAACACTTTTTTCCGAGAAATAAAAAAAAAGTAAATACATACAGAGTATAATATTATTAAAAAGTGACAAATAACACATACATAAATTTTAAGATATTTGGCACAAGAAAAATACTGAATTCATACATTATGGATTCCTATCTACAAAATATAGTCATGACAACCACCCCCCCCACCTCCCCCCCACCCCCCCCCCACCCCCCCCCCCCCCCCCCCCCCCCCCCCCCCCACCCCCACCCCCGTCCCCACCCCCTTTTCAAACATTATGAAATAGAATATATAAAGCCCTGTAAACGTTAGAGAAAACGGAAGGAGCAATCAAGAATGAACAATCCAGAAACACTGGACACACAAGACACAGAACAATCATAAACAATTGTTATATAGTTAACCATGAAATAAGTTTAATCTAATCTATATATATACGTCTAAAATGGTTTGTAAAACAACACCAAGTACACAAAACAAAGTGATAAAGAATTAAACATTTCGTTGAATGACAAAATGTTCGTCCCACCGAGGAACTTGATCAATGTCTAATTAAATAAAATGTCGAACCAATATGGCGACTTTACAATTTCAAAAAAGGTGTATGGTGGTCCATGTGCGGGACAAAAGAACCAGATGTTACACATGTGAAACTACATACATTAAAAATTGAAATCCTACATATAAATCATTAAAAGTACAATAACAATAATATAAATACACAATAGGGCTACACATCTAAATAAATGTTAAATTAGAAATAAAGATAAAAATGAGACATTATTGAAAACGGTATGATACCCAAACTCATTCAATAAACGGCCCACCACAGTGTGGGATATATACTTTGGGTCAATTGGGCAGACTGTATGTTCTAATACGACTGGAGGAGACCAACACAAATAGGAGTTAAGAGAGGATATTACTTTTTAATATATTTTACTGGATATATATTTCATTCATTTTTGATAGAGGGTTCTTTTGGATTGAAATAGTTGACGTTTTATATTCTCATGGATGTAATTAAAATATATTTGAAATTATCGTCAAATTCTGCATAATTAAAACTCTGCATGCGACTGAAATCCTATTATCTTCTGAACTGATTAAAATAGAGTTTATCGCGGAAATTTGTAATATTATCCTTTTTTTAATCATTAATTATAGTATTTATCAATTACCTTTCCAATGCTGTATCTTATGATCATTTTTTCTTCACAAGAAATACAATTTCCAAAATATATAACTAAGTTATTTTCAATATCTTTTTCTGTTTCTGTTTTAAAACAGAACACATTTATTTTTTGCATTGTTCTATAGCAGAAATCTGGTTCCATAAAAGGTCATGTATGATTACAAAATGCAATGTATAACGATTCACAAAACATGAGGAACTAGAGGAAATAACAAGCAGTATAAAGTATGATCTTAATTTAATTATGTTTATCACTCTTTACAAGAAATATAATTTCAACAATGTACGTTAAATTTGTATAGAATTCTTGTTTCTGTTCTAAAGCAAAACATTATTTTTCTATGATTTTCTACACAGAAACATGGTTCCAAAACATTTATCATGCATCGTTACAACGGCTAGCTAATGATTCACAGAACATGAGCTAGCAATAAAGTGGTTAGTATAAAGTTATTTAATTATGTTTAATAAAGTGGTTAGTATAAAGTTATTTAATTATGTTTAATTATGATATAATAAATAAGAAAATTAGTTCTCCTTGAAAAAAATCAATCACACCTCTGTTAGTATTTGTATCATTTGTATGTAACGTTTAAACATTTTTTTTCCAGAATTGGAATTCAATGTACACCCATAATCTTGATAATTGATGTAATGATATGTATTTACTTTGTATTGATTTGAACACTCTCACTCTGTAACCTTTGTAACATTGGTTTAGAGAATAAAGTTAGTAATTAGTAATAAAGTGGTTAGTATAAAGTTATTTAATTATGTTGATCACTCTTTACAAGAAGTTATAATTTCATCAATGTACGTTAAATACATTTAGAATTAGTTTCTGTTCTAAAACAAAACATGTTTTTTTTTTGTAATTTCCTAAAAGAGAAACTTGGTTCCACAAATGTCATACATTATTGGTACGTACAAAATGTAATGAATAACCATTGACAAAATAAGAGGAAGCAATAATATACAGAATATTAAGTAAAGATCTTAACTGACTTACGTTTTTCACTCCTTAACTGTTGAATCAATATGTGAAGCCTAGTGCTGCTGGAAGATTGAATATGCTATTGACTATAATTCAGACAATTAGGGTTGATATGTCTTCATTAATACAGTATGTAGGAGTCGATAAGCTAATGTCAATCATAATTCATCTATTATCTATCTATGTATATACTTCATGGTATTCTGTCGGGAACCAGTAGGGTAAATACATTGTATGGTCGTCACTAGCTTCAGATGATTATAATTCATCTATTTATATATCTATGTAGATGCATACCCATTACATACATAGTGTGGTGGTACAACACTTTGCATCAGATCGAGCCTGTTGTGTGAACCAGTATCACTACGAGTCGCGATAGCGACGAGTTTTGATGCGGTTATTTCACGCAACAGGCAAGACCTGATTTAAAGTATTGTACCAACACACTATGTATATAATAAGTTTATCTAACATTTCAATAAAAACGAAATATAAACAAATAACAAGGGTTGAATTCAAATTCGTACACTACTCTCAGGGAGACTACAATTTGTGCATGACGTCACGTTATTTTTTCCATTCTTTCACCAATGCCAGGTTACTGTGTTTTTTCTCACCCCTTGGATAAAGTAGTCCGTTAATTTAGGTGAAAAAAAATTCTATCTTACCTCGGCTCCAGGGTAAGACAAGCTACACGCCGTTTTTCCCGCAAAATTGTTTTCCATTGTTGAATTAAATTGTCGATTTACGGCAGTATTTTTAATGTATTTCACAATAAAAATACAATGTATCTTATAAATATATTATAAATGCTACTACAACAGCGATAAATGCCTGTAAAACAAATTATTTGACGTTGGCCAAAGGGAGGTAATTTTTTTCTATTTACGTTTTAGTTACCTCACAAGGGAGAGCACTCTATATTTTCTCAACGTAAACAGATATTGACACGATAGAAAGAGATGAGAAAAAGAGGCAAACATCGTAAAAGGTGCAAGATTTTGTTATTGTAGAATCTATCACAAGTTTGTTAACTTTAATATGAAACCGGCACGGCCATGAATGCTCGCGCATCTGAAAATTATCTGGCAATTTCACGCTCATCCAGTGCATCAAAAAGTGTCGAGATTTTTTGGGCCGAGATATATTGGGGACGACTATTTTTTAGGGCCGAATCTAGTCTCATTCAATCGAACTGTCGTACCTTTATTGGAGTTATCGTTCCTTACGAAATCTCAAAAGTTAGCTTCCGCGTAGAAACAAAAATTCCTGTCAGTATGACAGAAGAGATTTAATAAATTAAAAAATATCAATATAAGTAAAACAAGCTAACAAAATGACTTTTATTACACACGGGTTCCGGGTTTCAGTGGTATCTGACGTCCGAGAGAGGGTACGAGACTTCACGATCACCTTTGCGCTTTATGTTAAGAAGATCTTCATTAATTGAGTGTTAGTGTGTTACACGGAAACCGGTTTTAACAAAGCGTCGAATTTTTTTTTCTTCGATAGTATGTTCAACCATGTTTGTTAAAAAATCCTAAGTACACATTTTATACCATAAAGAGCTCGCTTAAGCTCGCATATTATTTTGAACCTCTTTAAAGTTGTAAAATGAAAATCTTGTTTTATTTTATTACGCGGCATTTTGGTCCTGTGATACGGTTCGCAAATTAATGCGCCAAATTTCACACAAAGTAAACAAGCATTGACACGGTAGAAAGGGGTGAGAAAAAGAGTCAAACACCGTAAAAGGTACAAGACCCTATATTTCTCACTTTTGAGACAGACCAGTTCCTATTTTTAGCGATGTGAGATTTTCTTATCTCGCACTAGTGCAAGACAAAAAAATCACGTGCGTTTTACCGTCAAATGCATGCTGTACGGTTTATGTCAACTGCTTCCCAATTCTCCATGCTTTTCCTTTTTAAAATAAACAATTAACCACGATTCTACTACATAAGTATTTTTAAATTCATTTATGTATTATATTCTGCTAGCTAACGTGCACCTTTCACGGTGTTTGATTTTTTTTTCAGGCTCTCTTCCAGTCAATGTTTGTTTACTTTGAGTAAATAATAGAGTGCTCTCCCTTGTTAGTAACTAACGTAAAGAAAGAAATTACCTCCCTTTGACCAAATTCAAATATTTTTTTAACAGGTATTTATCTCTGTTGTAGTAACATTGATAATATATTTATCAAATACATTGTACTTTATGATGAAATACATTTGAAATACTGCCGAGATACGGTTGCATATGGATAAATCGAATATTTACTTCAGCAATGGAAAAATAAATTGCGGGAAAACGTTCGATGGAATGTAAACAAAAAAAATTAGGTGTTTAGTGAGAAATAAAATCAAACGCCGAAAAAATTACAAGATAGGGAAATCTCCGACACCCTTGAGTAAGATTACAATCGTTCTCTTAACTCGGCAAGCCTCGTAAAGAGAACGATTGAAATCTTACCCTCGGGTGTCGGAGATTTCCCTATCTTGTACCCTCCCCGGTGTTAGATTCTATATGTCTCACATTCCAATGATATGACGTAATGTTAAAGAAGTTCGACAGATAACGTCTCGTGCAACGTCGCGCCATTCTTTTATCACCACATTGTGGTAATACAACATATTGTATCAGACACCTTGTATCTGACAGACTACTTTCTTTAATTTCAAAGGAAAACGTATATAATGTTAGATAGATCATGGTATTCTGCCGGGAATCAGTAGAGTAAATACATTGTATGGTCGTCACTTGCTTCAGATGATTTTATGCATAAACATTCAACCATACAGTGTTAGATATGACTTAATAGGTTATTAACTGACAAATTCTACCACTGGTGGATTGAATCCCGGTATCGCTAGGGTATCATGTGAGATAGATGCATTTTATGGTCGTCACTTGCTTGAGACAGTTATATACAGTAGATGGCCATAATTATTTCACCAAGATGGCCGCCATCTCATGACTTGTGGAATATATGCGATAGGGAAAAATAGGAAATATGTTCTTAAGATTTATTTTACATACCTGTCATTTTCAGTATTTCGTTGTGACCTTTTGCTACAATTACACTTCGAATTCTCCTTGAAATTGAGTTATATAAGCTCTGAATATAAACTGGAATTAGTCCAACCCATATCTTTTTCACCTCCCTCACAAGAATTTGTTTATTCAAAATGTCACATTTAGAATTCTGCAGTTTGATTTTAATTGTTCTCCACACATTTTCAATTATGTTTAAGTCGGGCGATTGAGATGGCCAATTTAGACAAATTAATTCATTTTCTCTCTTCCACTGGACAGCTCTGCAAGCCAAGAGGCATGACATGGAGCATTATCATCTTTAAAGATGTACCCACCGTTTGGAAATATTTTAGCGATTACTGACCATACATTATCACCAAGAGTCTCTAAATATTTTGTAGTGTTCATATTTCCCTCAATTTCAGTCAATGTACCAACTCCATCAAAGGTAATGCATCCCCAAAACTTCCCTGCTACACGGGGACCACCCCTCAAACCAACACATTCAGGTCGCCAAATTTCGCCAGCCTTTCTCCAAACATGCACTCGCCTGTCATGACCAACAACTACTTGTGTTTCATCTGAGAATATTAGACGTTTCCAATATAATTGAACTGACATGGCAAGCTTACCTCTGCACCAATTTACACGATTTTTTCGGTTTTTTAATGACACTGTTAAAGTCTTCCGAACTCGGCGCCTCGTGTAACCATGAAATTTCAATCTGCGGCTAACGGTTCTAGTAGAAACAGGTTGTGGTAGTCTTTCATTTACAATGTTTGTCAAATCTCTCAAAGTTTCTCTCCTGTTGACTTTCACTGAGCGTAAGATTACACGGTCTCCTCGTTCCGTCACCAATTTTTTCCTTCCGGTTTTAGGCTTATTGTCCACGGAATTCCTCTCATCATAACGCTTTAGAAATTTGTAATCGTAGAATGATCCCTCCCGATTATTTCAGCAATTTTCCTGTGCGCATAGCCTTCTCGTGTCAATCGTAGTATCATTTGTTTCGTCTCTGTTGTCATCTCCTTGTTGTGACGAGCCATTTTTTTTTGGCAGATGAAATTTAACCAATGTTGTCAAAATAACGTCACTTTCGTCGAATGACTTTTTGAGCTTTGACCCCCAATTATACACTGTCAAAATTTTGGACATTTTAATGACAGTTAATTACATGTATATTAGATATGAAAGAGAAATTGGATGTTTCAATAATTGATTTTTAATTGCCGCCATCTTGGTGAAATAATTATGGCCACCTACTGTATATATAATGTTTTCCTCCATCGACGGGTTTCGAAGTCACCCCTTTAATAAACTATAGCCCCAATCACTTAGCCTTAGTCTAGCACCACATCCGCTACATAAAAATATAGCATCAGTTTCTGGAATAACCTTAATCAGATACGTTTCTGGAATAACCTTAATCAGATACGTTTCTGAAATAACTTTAATCAGATACGTTTCTGGAATAACCTTAATCAGATATGTTTCTGGAATAACCTTAATCAGATACGTTTCTGAAATAACCTTAATCAGATACGTTTCTGGAATAACCTTAATCAGATACGTTTCTGAAATAACCTTAATCAGATACGTTTCTGAAATAACCTTAATCAGATACGTTTCTGAAAAAATCTTAATCAGATACGTTTCTGGAATAACCTTAATCAGATACGTTTCTGGAATAACCTTAATCAGATACGTTTCTGGAATAACCTTAATCAGATACGTTTCTGGAATAACCTTAATCAGATACGTTTCTGGAATAACCTTAATCAGATACGAACATAATAAAAAAATTAGAAAGCTAAATGATATAAAAAATCTTTGGGAACAACTAATCCACAGGGCCTAAGCAGGATAGCAAAATCAGCTAAGGTTTTTAATGGGGTTCGTGTTGTTCAATCTTAAGTTTTCGGTGTACTGGTCGAGGACCAATTATCGTCAAGTACCCTTCCTCCATTTACGTTGCTAAGCAACGAAGGACAAAGCGAAATCATCCAAAAATTTATTTTTCTTACCTTTCAATGATTGTGTTTAATATTATATCTATATAAACAGTTTCTGAGATTGTGCCAAAATTTACCCTTATCATACCCACTCCTTTGCTTCGTTTTATTTTCATTATACACTTCAAAATGAATAATGGAACTGAGACATTAAAATATAATAAGACGTTTGCTTGTGTTCCAAAACACCGTTTATATTTTGTTTGGATATAAGGATTGTCTTAACAGATAACATATACCTTTAAATTGTGTTGAGAAATATCTGGAGACATAATTTAGTTGTCTCATGTTTTGATGCACGTTTTCATCCCAACCAAAACTGATAATTGGTACAGAAAGATTAATATGACTTATTTATGTAATAAGTGTTTTTTAAATTTCAAATAGCTTGTTGATTGAATGCTTTATTTCTAGTATCAGCAATTCTTATGCAATACTAATATTGGTTATAAAAAAATTAGAAATTGTCGTACGAGTGGTATTTGAAACTCGCTATTAGATTGGATATTGAAATATTAATTTATTTTTCTATCACCTTATGGCTATGACATTAGACGCATTAACGAAGATAATAATCACCAGAGCATAATTGTGCGATTTCATTTTAAATGTATACAATGCACAAACATTCCTTTATGACTGCGAGCGTTAGTTTACAGACACGTAAATGAATGGAGAGATTCAAATAGAACACTTTACTGAATGGACATTGCCTAATGGCAGTGTTGTCTATTGCTAAAATTATTATAGAATTTATTCATTTTTACACTGAAATTGGTTTCTATAACTGTTTAAGATGTTTTTCAAAGGGAAGCTCTTTAATTGCCGACGGACATCACGTCCTGCAAATGGAACGATGTCCTTTCGTGAATAATGACGTTTCTGTTCTGTTCCTAATTTTTATTTCTGTTTTATTATTATTTCTACCGGTATTATTATTATTATTATTATTATTATTATTATTATTATTATTATTATTACTACCGGTATTATTATTATTTGTTTTAACAAGTTCGACCGTAGAATGGTTAAATTATTGACAAGACAGAGCTAAAAACATTTAATACTTCTTAATGTTACTAACAACAACAATAACAATAAGACCACTCATATAGGAAATTTTAAAACTCGACATTACAACAAAAAGGCAGCGAGAGAAGGCGGTGGACATTATAGGGTCCGGTTAATATAATTCATCCTTTCTCTGTAAAGATCCAGCCCCTAATTATAATTGGCCAAATAAACATAGATAAACAAAAGAAACACATATTGTATACACAGATATTTGCGTCGATATTTAAAATTTCAATTTGTATGCTGATTTCCCCTCCATCAAGCATATGTGACCATAGCCGATTTAGGCTATATCCTGTTTAGGCCCTTTGGTTGTATTGATCCCAAACACTTTTAAATTATTTGGATTTCCAATCTTTCGATTTTGAGCGTACCTGGTGAAGATTATTCCAGAATCTCGCCGTGTGTACTAAGATTTATATATATACATTTTATTACATTTGGTGAAGTTGTTGTATAGAAGATCACAGGCGCAGAATACACGTATTATTCATGATGTATGACGTCTACTGATATTGTCAATGAAGAAAAACGAATGATTATGAAAATTTTGAAAAAGGAATGATTATGAAAATTTTGAAAAAGGAGGGGGGTAGTAGAGAAAGGGGAGGAGGAGGAAACTAAATCCATGCCCCATGCGCCTGTGTAGAAGAACGGTTCCTGGTAATCCACATATGTCTTGTAGGTCATTGTCTATCACTCCTCATATAATAACATTTATAATTCTTATTCCTTAGAGGCAAAATAGGAGTGATGTTTTTATTTGCATTTTTCTTATGGCTAGATAATCTAATTTAGTATTTGTTAGTCAATAAATTTGATCTATCTAAATAGGTTTGCAGAAAGACAATATTTGTGTCTGATAACTATTTAGCTGTTAGAATTTCTTGGTCCCTGATTATTTCAGAAACGTGTCGTGTGCACTAAATTTGATATCTACGTTTTTATTGGTCGCAAACTATGCCGTTTGAGAAAAGGTTATTACAGATACTTTTACTCTCTGTCCGTATTTAGACTTTAGACTTTAATCAAATGTGTTCTTTAACCCTTACATGTCCAAAGAGCCTATTTTTAGGCTTTTCAAACCACCCCTCGAGTGCCAACGGCCTATTTGTAGGCTTTGCGTAAAACGTCATTCATCGATGACGTCACAGTCACAAGTTCAATGATAGTGCCGTTCTATAATATATATTTTTTTATTTTATTTTTTTATTCAGAATCTACCCCTTTACAACGGTGGCAAGCATCAACGTACCAATGTGTGCGTCTAATAATAATAAATTATACAAATATATTAAAATGAGTATTAAGGGAACGACCATTAACTTGAAGGGGGGAGGGGGGGTTATGGTTTTTTTCAAAAAAAATATTCTGATTCCCAATGTTGCGGAAAAAAATATTCTGATTTTGGTGGAGGAAAAAAAAGGTTTTGGAAAACATTACCAAGAGGAACCCTCGTGCCTCGTTTTACCCACTTGCCTTCATACGAATATTAATCAGTTTAAAGTTAAACTGAAGTCAATATACCAAAATTTGGTAGAAACTAATTTTGATACCAACAACTACTGTAGGCCTACTTTGGACAGTGGACTTGTGCGTGTCCGAGATGTCATCCTTTTTTTTTTTATCTCTCTCAGTCTCTCTCTCGACATCTTTTGTACCGACCCGCTCAGCATACCTTGATTATAATTTGTTTAATTTGTATGTTGCAATGTTTGACAATGACAATGTGGTGACTGACGATGTGAAATTAATAAATAGATAAAAAATAAAGGGTCATCTGAACGGAATCAATTGAGTTTAACAAAGGTCGGATCATGTCTACTCACCATTATTGAGCCCCTCCCCTTGCAATCCGGCCTCGATCTGTCGATAATGTTATCAGGCGACGCCAGCTTGTTAATCAAGGCAACAGAAATAGACTTGTACGTTTTGGAAAGGGGAAACAGCGAAACTGTATTCTCTGTACTACACCAAACATACGTTCTAGAGCAATCACTATATGCACGAGATGTAATAAAGTGGTTCATGTCATGTGCTTGTATCGACATTGAACTTTAAGAAACATATTGAACATATTGACAATTCATAGCTTTTGTCAATATTTATTTTTTAGATGGATAGATTAACGTGTTGAAAGAACAAAACTTAACGGGTGAGGGGGAAAAAACACAGATCACAGGCAATAATTAAACTGTTATATATCTTTGTTGAACGTTCTCATATATAAGGTTAAAATCCAACACTCATTACTCGGAGCTGGACTAGAGAGATACTCATGTCATTTATGTCGATTCTTTCAACTTTACATGTGAATATTTACCATGCTTCCTCCATACTATTTGTTATTTAATGTTGATATATAAAACAGAGAGTTATGGTATTTAACGTCACTTTCAACAATATTTAAGTTATATCGTGGTGGTCGGGTTTTTTTTTATGGAGGAAACCAGAGTATCCGGGGAAAACCATCAACCTACCGGAAGTCACCGAAAAACTTTATCACATAATGTTGTATCGAGTACACCTCGCCTGAGTGGGATTCGAACTCCCATCGTTAGTAGTGATAGGCAGTGATTGCATAGCTAGTTATAAAAAAAAAAAAATTCAACTAACATAATATCACGACCACGACGTATATTGGCATTGTTTCTTTTAGGGCAAAAGCGTATGTCAAATTGTACATTTATTTTATTATTTAAAGTGTGATAAACGCGCATGCAATTTTACATTATTAGATTCAATAAAGTGTGGGGGGAAAAAACAAGTGTACAATTTTACATTAGACACATTTTTTTTTAAATACATCAGTAATTTTCTATTTTACCCATTAAGGTCTGAAAAAAGATTGTGCAATTTTACATTGTAAATTTATAACCCACAAAGTCAAAACACGTGTGTTTAATTTTACATTGTAAATTAACCCACAAAGTCTAACACGTACGTGTGTGTAGTTTTACAATGTAAATTTACAACCCACAAAGTCTAAACACGTGTGTGTAATTTTACATTACAATTTACACCCCACAAAGTCAAAAAACGTGTGTGCAATTTTACATTAGGTCATGTACTGTGAAGTTTTACATTAATAACGTCATGACTTCACGGTAAACAAATTTGACTAAAAATCCCTTGGCACTGATCAGTGAAAAGGGCTTGGCATCCAAAGGGTTAATGCTTCCTACAGATAATGACACTCTTGTTTGCTGCCTTAACAAAATTTGTATTTATCATTAATTTCAAGACATATAACGGCAGTTTTGAAAGCCGAGACAGACATTATCTCCTGTGGCTGAGATGTGATACTAGTGATAATATATATCGAGATTTTCATAATTGTTTTTATCGGTGATGGCATGATGTGTTTGACGTCACGTTTTTATCGGTGATGGCATGATGTGTTTGACGTCATGTTTTTATCGGTGATGGCATGATGTGTTTGACGTCACGTTTTTATCGGTGATGGCATGATGTGTTTGACGTCACGTTTTTATCGGTGATGGCATGATATGTTTGACGTCACATTGACCTATAATTTTCAGTATCATGGTTAGACTGTTGATTCCGAAAATATGACTTGGTGAGACCAAAGGCTTGAGAAATTGATAATCAGACTTATTTTATAGAAATATAATTTGAATCCATTAGATTATTCATCACGTTCTTTTCGTAGGGTTGGTGCAATCTAGGGTAAGAACTTATCCATTTTCACTGGGTTTTTTTCTGTGTATAAAATGTATTTGAAGTTTAATTTTGAGGATGTAAGCTCCACATTAGCGTATCATGATTAACCTAATTCCAGCTTAATTTTTTTACAGTTGTCGAGAAGAGAATTATCTTAATATCAAATTTTACTTGTAAATCCATTGACATTGTTGTTGAAATAGGTGTGATTTCAATCTCCGGTGTTAATGTGTTTGCTCTGTCAATACATAAAAGATGACGAGGCATGTAAAGCTACTTACTCTCACCTATGAAAGATGACAAGGCATGTAAAGCTACTTACTCTCACCTATGAAAGATGACAAGGCATGTAAAGCTACTTACTCTCACCTATGAAAGATGACAAGGCATGTAAAGCTACTTACTCTCACCTATGAAAGATGACAAGGCATGTAAAGCTACTTACTCTCACCTATGAAAGATGACAAGGCATGTAAAGCTACTTACTCTCACCTATGAAAGATGACAATGCATGTAAAGCTACTTACTCTCACCTATGAAAGATGACAAGGCATGTAAAGCTACTTACTCTCACCTATGAAAGATGACAAGGCATGTAAAGCTACTTACTCTCACCTATGAAAGATGACAAGGCATGTACAGCTACTTACTCTCACCTATGAAAGATGACAAGGCATGTACAGCTACTTACTCTCACCTATGAAAGATGACAAGGCATGTACAGCTACTTACTCTCACCTATGAAAGATGACAAGGCATGTAAAGCTACTTACTCTCACCTATGAAAGATGACAAGGCATGTACAGCTACTTACTCTCACCTATGAAAGATGACAAGGCATGTAAAGCTACTTACTCTCACCTATGAAAGATGACAAGTCATGTAAAGCTACTTACTCTCACCTATCATTGATTGGTGGAGATAACACTTGACGTCAAACGACCTATTTTCACTTCCTTCCGTTAGCGTCATAAGGACTGTCATGATTTGTCAAACCCGATTTTTCGAGCTACCGTTAGCATCAAATTGATAGGAAATTGTATTGTTACCGTTCTTTTGAGCGCAATGATTTGCCATGAATCGTTTCACAATCCCCCACACTATTTTTTCCACATTTTATTACGTTAGCACGAATCGTATTAGTTTAAGATTCTTTACAATAACACTTCTCCAGTTTTATGTGAGGCCTTTTACTCACATGTTTAAAACACTTACATAACCGCATCATTTTACTAAACTGGAAGGTTTTAGGCCTATAAAACTAGTTTGTCCTCGCCACTCTTCATTGAAATATCTGTACCAAGCCAGAAAAGGGGTTATGTGTTAGGGATGTCGAACTGTTCTGCCAGTGTGGTATATTTGTTTTGCGTTCCTCAGTCATGTTTTGATGTGTAATATGCAGTGTTTGTACCAAGCCACATGAGACACATGTCGTATATTTTAGCTTGGTATATAAAGGTTCTGCACCAATCTAACACAGAATATCAGTCATGGTATTTTTAACATTGGTGGATTTCGATTTTATATTCCTGATACCAGCCAGTTAATTTTTGCATCATTATGACTTTTCACAACTTAACCTCTGTGTACTGGAAATTTCTGACTAGACACTGTAGGCGACTTTAGATCAAACAGATTAATCCATAAATAGCCTAGTTATAATTGAATTTATATCATATTTATTGCTAAAATATGTTAAGCGCCTTTAATTCTCCGATCCTTTACGAACTAACATATTTATGAAATAATGTCAGTTACAAGTGGATGTTGGAAGCCGTTGTTGCAGGCTTCTGTACTAATGAATGAGTTTTAAAGTAATCGGATTCATTTTTGTGACAGTTAATATCTGTAACCTAGTCATAATAAATGGGGAAAATTACATAAACTCACTGTCAAACAAAACAGTTTCTCGCACTTTGGATCGCCAGCAAAAAACATACACTCATGTGTACATTTTGATCTTTGTTTACGTATAATTGACAAGTGACAGAAAAAAATCGCAATCGATATTTGATACATTTCCGTTAGTGATTTCATTTATAAAATGTTCATCAAGCTTCATCTGCTGTATCGCTGTATATAGTGGTCTGGGGGGGAAATATAGAAATATACGTCCAGGTGTATATTAATCCAAATTATTAAATAATGATAAATGAAAAAAAGGTGTAAAAATGAAACGAGGAGTACACGTTCAATGAGCTTTTTTTTTTAGCTTAAAATGCAAAAATTACGCGTGCGATTTGATACAATGTTTGTCTATCGGCGTATAGATGCCGGCACAAATATCTTCTTCTTCTTCTTATTTGGTTACGGAAAACCATCAACGTACTGATGTTTACTTTCCGGCGCATGCGTGGTAAAATGTTTCCAAATTTATAAAAAATTTCGAAACAAAGTAAATTAGTTTGTTATAAATGATTTTTTTTTAGTTATATATTATCAGTTTTTACAATTTTTCTTTTAATTTTGGATTTTTTATTTTTACATTTATTAAGATAAAAACATGATTTCTGTTTATTTAAGGTGTGGATAAGTATCAAGGAGCACATGGTGAGTGTACCCTTGAAGGATTCTGTAGTAGTGTTTTTGGTTATGTCGGGGGATAATTTGTTCCAGTCTTTAATGGTTTGACAAAAGAAAGAAAATTTATAACTGTCTTTATTGCATTGGATTTGTCTGTAGGAGTCTTTCCGGGAAGATCTTGTCGTAGACTGGCTCTGAAGTAATATGTTTTGTGTTTGTATACATATTACATTAATTACATTTCTTACTCTTTGTTACTCTTTCGTGTAAAACGAGATAACTGGGAAACGTAAACACCATATGATGGGACCAAAGGAACGTCACCATCCCACAAAAATAAAAAAACAGAAAGAAAATTAAACGGCAACAGATACAACAAATATGTTGCCATTCTCTAAACAGGAATTTTTCAGAGGAATTCATTAGAAAAAAAAACTGCATAAAAAGCTGACATACAAGTCAGAAAGTTATCATTTTGGGTCCCTTCAACCCCTTCATCTCGAAAACCACATGAGCTAGGTCAAATATGGTTGGGGAAAATGTAGGCAGGAACACTGTCTTGGAAACGGTAAGACCTATAAAAAAAAAATAGGTAAGAATGCTGTATAGATAATTTTACAAAGCCCATAAAGAAAAAAAACATCAGTTTGCTGAAAAATAAACCCTCCATACACAAAAACAGACAAGTCATTTTGACACCTTTGGGCCTTTTGTTTCTTTTGTGTAGTTCCGATCAAAAAACAGACTTTTTATAGAACCCTCCAGAGAACATTCCAACCAAGTTTGGTTACAATTGGCCCTGTGGTTTGAGGTAAGAAGATTAAAAACAGACATCCTTTTTGACACCTTTCAACCAACGAAAAGACATAAACCTTTTTAATAAACATTCCTTCTAAGTTTGGTTCCAATTGGCGCAGTGGTTTCAGAAAAGGACTCAAGGCTGACAACACCGGGTCTCGTTTCTTTTGTGTACTTCCAATCAACAAAAAAGAACATGAACTTTCTAGGGGACTACCCATTCCTACCAAGTTTTATTCCAAGTGCCTGAAGTGGTTATAGAGAATATTAAAACAGGCACAACTTTTTGATGCCTTTGTGCTTTGTTTCTTTTGTGTACTTCTGATCAACTTTCTAGTGTATTATCCAATGAGCATTCCTACAACGTTTGGTTCCAATTGGCCAAGTGATTTCAGAGAAGAATACAATATATATAAAGGCACAATTGTTCAGCTATATCACGGGACGTTACATTTTGATTCAATGATGATGATGCCCTCTGTGTACTAGAACATGCTAGCTCACTGAAACAACAGTCCAGAGGTAGACATGTTGCTACACTCCGACACATTATCATGATTTTGAACAAACCAGTCTTTGCTCCTTAATGTTGTGTGGTAAGAGGAAAAGTTGTAAATACCAATATTATATTCTTTGGTTTTACCCGACTGGGGCTTGAAGCATATACCACACTCAATGCAGGAACAGGGATTAAACAATTAAAGCAACATGATATTAGGGTGGTATTAGGTTATGTTAGGGTGGTATCAGGTTATGTTAGGGTGGTATCAGGTTATGTTAGGGTGGTATCAGGTTATGTTTGTCATTCAACAATTAAAGCAACATGATATTAGGGTGGTATCAGGTTATGTTTGTCATTAAACAATTAAAGCAACATGATATTAGGGTGGTATCAGGTTATGTTTGTCATTAAACAATTAAAGCAACATGATATTAGGGTGGTATCAGGTTATGTTTGTCATTCAACAATTAAAGCAACATGATATTAGGGTGGTATCAGGTTATGTGTGTCATTCAACAATTAAAGCAACATGATATTAGGGTGGTATTATGTTATGTTTGTCATTCAACAACTTGTACTTTCTTATTTCACATTCATTCTTACTGCAGTGATTTTAGGTATGACATATTCTTCATTTCTTCATAATCAAATTTTATTTTAATTTTTACCAAATTTTCAAAATTTACTTCATGTTTCCTCTCCTTTTATAATGGAAATATCAATAAATTCCTGTAAAATATAATAGGGAGATAGGAAACAACACTCACAAAACAAAAATATTTATTTCAAAACATATAAATTTATAATATATAACAAATATCACAGAGAAAAGTATAGTATACTGACAACGCTCTTTAAAATTACTACATATAAAATCTGTTCGATCAGTCTACAGAATAGATATAAACAGTGATTTAGATCAAATTACACAATATAGATATTAACAGTGATCTTAGTTCAATATACAGAATATAGATATAAACAATGTCTATAGGAATAAATCATAAAGTGATTTTTAGTCAAAGTCTACACAAATAATAGAACAGATATAAAAAAAACTTGTAAATTATTTCTAATAGATAATTATTTTTTTAAAGCTCACTAAATTACATATCTACATTTTAATTTTATAAAGAAAAAGTAATAATGCCCAAATAAGGTGAGAAACCATCATAATATTCTCATATCGTTCTCAATGTCAATTTTATTTGTCAGATGTATTTGACCTTTCTGCACTGGGTATATTAAACAAAAGAGATCTATTTAGAATTATTAACACTTCAAAACAACTCTTTGTTGCTAGTTAATAGTTTTATTGTATCTATTTGTCATAATCATGATATTATTGTCTATGGGTTGTTATTGTTATTTATCATAATTAACTATTTCAATAAACTTATAGAAATCTAATTTGGTGGGCATGACACTTTTCTCTTGTTTTTTTTTCTCCAAATTTCAGAAAGCTAAAAAAAAGTTAGTAATATTCTTTCCTTTATTATATCCCTGAGTATTATAGTTTAATTTTTCTTAATATCTTTTCGACTTGGATAATTAATTTTTTTTTTCTTCCAATTTATATACAGTTGAAGTGTTGATACATTATGGGTCCAGTTGTTCAACTTGTTGCTAAATTAACCATATGGTTAAATTTAACCATTGGTTAAAGATTTAACCATGGGTTAGTAAACCAAGGGTTAAAAATGAGTTTTTCAACCTCATTTAACCACTTGGTTAAATAACTATTTGGTGAAAATTTAACCAACCAATAACTGCAGGTTTAATATTTAACCAAGACGAATGTATCCCACAATTCCTGGTTTTATCCTAGCAGCAGATAAATAAAAAATAAATATGGCTGACTCAATATTTCTGAGTTGTTAGCCCTCTGCAATGTTTACATTTTTAAACTAGAATGACCTTCACTCGACAATCAACCTAAATTGTGAACTAAAGAAACCGCTGGCAAAATACCTCAAGATTATCATTACTTGCTGTTCCACTGTCAGCACAGTCTTCTTGTTTGTCCCTCTTTGTAAATTCTCACGGACCAGTTCTGTGATATAATTTATCCCCTCTCTGCCAAAACGATATCTTTTCCTACGTTCTTCATTCGTAAACAAATTTGCATGGAGCTCAATTGCCCGAAACACTCTTCGTTTCCTGTTTTGTACGGGAAACATCATAAAAAGAACCTGTCTGGCAGCCATTTTGAATTGATAACCAATGGTTAAATATTTTAACAGAGCCCCTAGATTAAATATTAATCAATTTAACCATGCTTTAACCAGTAGGTAAATTTAACAATAAGTTGAACAACGCATTGCGTGCTTTGGTTAAATTTGAACCATAGGTTATCATTTTTAACCATTGGTCAAAATTTAACTACAAGTTGAACAACTGGGCCCTCATGTCTCATCTGCTCCTACATGGGCAATAACAATAATAATATGAAATGTTTAAATTTATTCTACAATGAAATGTTTAAATTAGTTCTTTGATCTATCCCAGACTCTTCAGGGTTTAAGAGAACGAGGTTTTACAGTAAACATATAGACATTAAGATAAAGTACAACTGGTCATGTACATGTATATCACAGAATATATTGATTGCTTAATATAAATTTATTTGCATAAAAAAAAACTAATTATTTATATTTTTCTGACATCATGATTTAAAAAATAGATAGAAGGGATGACATTATAGATCAAACATTGTGTTATTACATATTTACACTTTTTGTACTTGACAATAAGTACCTGTGCAAGTGGCTGAACATAACATTCACATTTTAGGATCCACTTTCAAAAATAATCTTGGTAAGGATTCCCTGTATAAACATGTTATTAACATTGCTCAAAACAAAATCCATTTACTGTAAAAAGCACAAAATTTTTATTTTTCCATATAACATAGTGAGCACCTCCCCGAAATCCTCAAAAATAAAATCTACATCTCTTTAAGGATTCCTTTCCCCCCAAAAAAATAAGGGAAGGGGTTCCCCTTTAACAATGGTATAAATATTGTTGAAAACAAAATCAAAAGAAGTAGATTAAAAATTTATAATTTTTTTCAATTTAACATAGTGAACACCTTCCCATTTTGACCTCCTCCAAAATCCCTATAGAACCCCCTATGCAAAAGCCATCCATTTAATATTTAACACCTAAAAACCAATGACATCATATAGATCTACTTATGGTACTGACAAACAATCAAATAAAGATAACTCTAACTCTTGTCACTGTACAACCAATAGCTGCCATTTCTGGACAGGGGACCAGATCAAAAGACACAATTTTCAAAAGGAACTACCCAAGGACTATTTGTACCAAACTGATGAAAGGATTTTAATGCTCCCAAACACTTTTAAATTATTTGACTTACCAATATTTAAATATTGAGAGTACCTGATGAAGGTTATTCTTTGAGAGTACCTGATGAAGGTTATTCCAGAAATGTGTCGTGGGCATTACATTTGATATCTAAGTTTTTTTTAGTTTAATTTTGCCCCATGAATATGAAATTAATTTTGTTTGAAATTTTTCAAGAAATCCCTGCTAATTGGTGGACGTCTTAGATAACAGACAAGGTCAACACCGGACAAGATTTTAGAAGAGGATCATCTAAGGAGTATCATATCCAAGTTTGGTTTCAATTGGCTCAGTGGTTTTTGAAAAGAATTGTTGATGGACGACAGATGCCAAGTGATAGCAAAAGCTCACGTGATCCAAGGATCTGGTAAGCCCAAAAAAAATTAATTAAAAATTTCATTCTAGGCTACTTTACTCATTATATTCATACGAGCAGCTAGAATATGTTTAGGGTTGTTTTGTTTCATATTTATTTTCTTAAAAGCTAGTAAAAATATTGGTAAAACATTTTATGTTGACCATTTTATGTAGATGCATACTATAATAGTCTGGCTCAATATCTATATTTCAAATTATGTAACTTTTATAAAAATAAAATTTTACTAATCAACAAAAAATAAGGATTTTTTTTTTAATTAACTGGCAGTTCAAACTAATTCACAAAACCTTAAAAAAAATCCTAACCATGGTATATTTACAGGTGACTTGATATAGTGAGGGTTTACATAGGTTTTACAGGTGACTTGATATAGTGAGGGTTTACATAGGTTTTACAGGTGACTTGATATAGTCAGGGTTTACATAGGTTTTACAGGTGACTTGATATAGTGAGGGTTTACATAGGTTTTACAGGTGATTTGATATAGTGAGGGTTTACATAGGTTTTACAGGTGACTTGATATAGTGAGGGTTTACATAGGTTTTACAGGTGACTTGATATAGTGAGGGTTTACATAGGTTTTACAGGTGACTTGATATAGTGAGGGTTTACATAGGTTTTACAGGTGACTTGATATAGTGAGGGTTTACATAGGTTTTACAGGTGACTTGATATAGTGAGGGTTTACATAGGTTTTACAGGTGACTTGATATAGTGAGGGTTTACATAGGTTTTACAGGTGACTTGATATAGTGAGGGTTTACATAGGTTTTACAGGTGACTTGATATAGTCAGGGTTTACATAGGTTTTACAGGTGACTTGATATAGTGAGGGTTTACATAGGTTTTACAGGTGACTTGATATAGTGAGGGTTTACATAGGTTTTACAGGTGACTTGATATAGTGAGGGTTTACATAGGTTTTACAGGTGACTTGATATAGTGAGGGTTTACATAGGTTTTACAGGTGACTTGATATAGTGAGGGTTTACATAGGTTTTACAGGTGACTTGATATAGTCAGGGTTTACATAGGTTTTACAGGTGACTTGATATAGTCAGGGTTTACATAGGTTTTACAGGTGACTTGATATAGTGAGGGTTTACATAGGTTTTACAGGTGACTTGATATAGTGAGGGTTTACATAGGTTTTACAGGTGACTTGATATAGTGAGGGTTTACATAGGTTTTACAGGTGACTTGATATAGTGAGGGTTTACATAGGTTTTACAGGTGACTTGATATAGTGAGGGTTTACATAGGTTTTACAGGTGACTTGATATAGTGAGGGTTTACATAGGTTTTACAGGTGACTTGATATAGTGAGGGTTTACATAGGTTTTACAGGTGACTTGATATAGTGAGGGTTTACATAGGTTTTACAGGTGACTTGATATAGTCAGGGTTTACATAGGTTTTACAGGTGACTTGATATAGTGAGGGTTTACATAGGTTTTACATGAGTGGTGTCTTACACTTGTATAACAGAAGATAAACATACATTTTGTATAGAAAAGGAGCTCTTAAAAATGCAGCAATACTACTGTTTTGCTATCACGTAAAATACAAATGATGAAAATAAAATATTGGAAAAGAATAAATGAAATCTGAAATGCAATCTAATTAAAATTAGTATCTTGTATCTTTTTTCACTGTTAGTACATCATCATATAAAAATAAAAGAAAAAAGCTACAAGAAAAATCTAACTTTAAGTAGATTGTCTGAAATGAGATAGGTGAGCCAAGTCAAGAAAACCACAATAAGAAACATTACCGATTATCTCCCATAATCATGTTAAAGAAGGGAGATAATAAAAATAGGTATTACATTTTATAGTATCCAATGTTCTTGTTGAGCATTTTAATAGTTTCCCTTACCTAGCTTGGGTTCAACAATATTTCATTTTATATCATGGTGGTCAGTTTTATTGCTGGAGTAAATGGGACTACACGAAGACGACTAACAAACTGCTGCAAGTCACTGACAAACATTGTTACATCATGTACACCTGGTTATTGGGTGTGAAATGAACTCACAGTTTATGTGGTAATAGGCACTGATTGTATATCATAGATATCATTTTCACAGATGGTTGTATCAAGTACACCTGGCCATTTGGTGGGAAACTGAACTCACAACTTTCGCTATGATAGGCACTGATTGCATAGTTAGATGTAAACTCAACTACCATAAGAACATTGCCATGATAGCACATTAATACCTAGGCTATGAATTTAAATTAGCACTCATATCCCTGACAGACAATGTACATGGATAAAGTTAAGAAAACTTGCAGTACTATTAGTACAAACGATCTTTTATAATTTATTTATTAATAATCTACAACAAGTGATTCTTGTAAAAACAACCTCTACAACGGAAAACCTAATTGGTTTTTTTTAAATAAAATTTCATGAAATTCAGCAATAGTCACATGATACCTATTGATTTAAGATGTGAGCCACCTAATCAGAGATACATAAGTAATGTCTAGGTGAGTCCTGGGCTCATTCTTTGTGCTTGGGATTCACCATTTTTTTAACAACATACTAATTTTATTTAAGCTGAATTCTTTCTTGTTACAATTCTTATCAAGAGTCCAAGCTTCTCTTGATGTACCCTGTTACACTCCACTGATTATCCAGGGAATTAATCAGCTGATACAAATTAGAGGGACTCATCTTTTACAAAAAAAATAAAAGATGGACTAGTGGGACTCATGATTTTTAGGCTGGGACTCGACAAAATCGAAAAAATACATTAACAGCGTTTGGTCTGCAATGTGTGATCAATACTAAATAGACCTAATAAAAATACTTTTAACATACAAACTTGAAATTACAATGCTCCTGGGAACGACATGAATCACTATGAAATGTAGACTCAACGATGTATAAAAATACAAAAATGTCTGTGATCTATTATATGTGATTAGAAAAGACATAACAGCTGTTGACAATACAGTCAATTGGAAAAAACAAATAACTATGTATTACAAAAGAGACAGACAAGACAATAAATCGTAAGATAACTTCTAAAATGTACAAAGAAAAATTACAAATTGTTTTGAGGACTTAACACATGACCTTTAAACATTATGTATATGTACTGTAAACACACTTTTTTTTTTTTTGCTAAGAAAATCATTTGAACAGATGAGTATTATACACAATGATTCTGGGCCATGAAATGTTTGAGTACGAGTTTTGTACTCATACTCTAATTGTCCAATCAGAATGCAGTATTTATTGTACTCATACTCTAATTGTCCAATCAGAATGCAGTATTTATTGTACTCATACTCTAATTGTCCAATCAGAATGCAGTATTTATTGTACTCTAATTGTCCAATCAGAATGCAGTATTTATTGTACTCGTACTCTAATTGTCCAATCAGAATGCAGTATTCATTGTACTCATACTCTAATTGTCCAATCAGAATGCAGTATTTATTGTTTATGATATTTTGATTGGATGTTTTTCGAGTATGAATACAAAACTTGTACTGAAATGTTTTATGATTGTAAGGCCAGAAGTCAGAAATGTTAAATGATTCCACTAGTGACTACATTGAAGACAATGAAGTAGGTGTGTAGTTTACATAAATACATATTGGTACTATACACAAACAATTACAGTATTGCTTAGTTAATATACAGAATTAGTATCATTGGTGAAAACAGGTGGAAAATATACATAAATGAGACATGATTTAAATAGAGTAATACGGTACTCCCTCTCTTATAAAGACATGCCTTCTGTAAAGAAAGTGGCCTTCCAACAGAGGTGGTCTCTCTTGAAGTCATCAATTTAGTAGTAATTTACATAAATAGTGTCTAAACCGAACCCTGAATAAAACAGAATCCTGTATAAACCAAACTTTGAATAAAGTCCCAATGAAGGGAATATTTGTTAATTTAACAGCTATTATTGGTAAACATAAGCACAATGACATGGATGAGGATTCTTACGTGAATATGTTAACACATCAAACACAAACACCTGTCTATTTAGAACACAAAATTTGGTCCCATGGAGGTTCGGTTCAGATTTCAATGTACTATCAAATTTTTAATGCCACTTTCAACAATATTTCAGCTATATCATGGCGACCAGTTTTAGTGGTGGAGGAAGCCGGAGTACCCGGAGAGAACCATCGACCATGGCCAAGCAACTGGTAAGCTTTATCACTTGTGGCTGCGAGTCGAGTTCACCCTTTTTTGTAATTTACAAAGCCAGGCGCGAACCCACGCCATATTGGTGATAGGCTTGTATGAGTTGTTAACTCATTGAGCCACCTGGGCCCCTCAAATTTTGAAATTTTGCCTGATAAGAAGGGTGGCCTTTGGTGAGAGGGGCACTATTGTATTCATATATACATAATACATATATACCTTATTGCTTTATAAGTATTCAGAATTTGTTTTAAAAAAAATATGTGGAAAATATACATAAATGATATATATGATCTAAATAAAATATGTAACATATTAACATAATAAAATGATTAAACAAGTGCAACGCAAAGGGTGGCATATCCCCTCGCCTAAAAATTTGACCCGGTGACCTTGACCGTTGACCTATGACCTTGAAAATGAATAGGATTCCAGATTCTCTTAAGGAATAAGTATGTACCAAGTTTGGTCAAAATCAATTGAAGGATGTTGATTCTAGAGTCTTCACAAGGATATTACAGAAGGACAGACAGAAGGACGAATGCGTTACTATATCCCTTCGCAACTTCGTTGGTGAGAGGCTAATAATATATGTATGTTAAAACATGTAAAACAAAAATTATATAATTTTAATATGATATTAGATATTATGATATAAACAACATACTATAATATCATTTCTTTTTTTAAATAATAAATTTTATTTCAATATGAAAAGTTAGCTTTTTTTTCACCAATGTAAAAATATCATAAATGGTATTTCAACCTATATATGTTAGAACAAATGGTTTATACATAACCAGGGTAAACATCTGAGACAGTCTTCAACAATTAAACAAAAAGATGGTCTGTATTTAGTAGAAATAGCACTATCAATAGGGTATATTTTTACTTCCCAGACGAAAAAAATACTCTTGAAACACAATTCCACAAAAACACAAGAATCCATGGTAGACAATACAATGAAAATAAATGTACCAAATATAAAAACTTTAATATTTTGCTGCATAGTATATGCTTTGTACAACTAAATGAAATGGATTTATGGATTTAACACCACTTTCAACAATATTTCAGTTATATTATGACAGTTAGTTTTATTGATGTCCAAAGATAATTGTGTGTTGTTTTTTTCACTAAGATAGGTATTAGTTTAAACATTATACAATTATTGCCTGCACTTAAGGTGAACATCATAATTGTTCACCCTTGGGATGTTGTTTTCCCTCGGGCTCATCATAATTGTTCCCCCAAGGGGTGTTGTTTTCCCCGAGGGCTTTAGAGGGATTAGAAAACAAGTTCAAAAAAACTTATATAAATTTGTTTCCCTGTAATATCTCTTTACAATAATAAAACTGGTCTCGATCTTTATACATTTTAAATTATAATAAACAAAGTTATTCTGAATAGGTAATGTGAAAGTTTTCATACAGAAAAACTAAGTGGTGAAAGAGAAGTGCACAAAAAAAAACAATGAAAGAAAAAAAGAAAAAGAAAAAATCACTTACTACAGATAACAAATTGTTGAACTGCTAAAAATGTATGATTTTATCCAATTATTATCATTATTTTTATTGTTTTATTTTCTTATGATATCAAACTTTATGTACAACCATACTGTGTTTACTTAAGTATTGCAATAACTATAAGAAATTCTACATAAAGCTGATGTCTGTGTTTGTCACCACTATACACGATGGGTGTCTTATGTGCGGCAGGAGATATGATAAAATAAACACCAATAACATTAACTTCATATTTTGATATTTCTTTTCATGTTTTTCACTAGTGTAGTTTTATGATTTTTATTGTATATTTTCCTCTTATTAGCATTTAAGATTTTACACAGCAACATTAAACAAGAATATAGTAAAGCTACTTTTCAGAATAATCTCCTGTCGTTGAAGAAAAAATATATTAAAAAAAAATCAATCTTCCCCTTAACCAATAGCATGATACATATTGTTAACACCTAATTTTAATTATTAAATTTTAGGTTTTATTTTTAGGTCAACTATAAATTTTTAATGACTTGTGTGGATTGTTGATATATTTTTAACCTAAATATATTTTACCTTTGTTTACCGTACAAGAAAAAGACTTGAGCTCCCTAGTTTTCCTGAGTATTTTAAACTAAATAAAGTAAGTTACAGGTACACTTAGTGAGAAAGGATATGGATGTAAATGAACATGAGAGACTATTCAACATTACACTTAGAATAGACACAAATAAAAATAAAGGAACAGTGCTTTTATTGTAGTGAGAGGGGAGGTATAGAATAAAAACGCATCAAATCATCCGTGAAATATCATTGATTAAATTAAATCTAGTCCCTTACTGTAAGTATGACTAGAGGTGAATCAACATTTTACATGTAACTTATTAACACAACAAATAAAGGCACACTGGAATTCAACATCTGAACAAATATTAAGATCATTTTGGCTTTCTTTTCTGGCTTTTTCTGTCTTCTCTAACTGGCATCATTTTAACTTTGGTCAGGTATATTAAATACGACTATACAACAAGATTAGATCTGAAAAAAATAAGATTAGTAAAATATCAGAAATGTGAAGCCATAGACCATTAAACATCAGAAATGTGAGGCCATAGACAATTAAACATCAGAAATGTGAAGCCATAGACAATTAAACATCAGAAATGTGAAGCCATAGACCATTAAACATCAGAAATGTGAAACTACAGACCATTTAACATCAGAAATGTGAAGCCATAGACCATTAAACATCAGAAATGTGAAGCCATAGACCATTAAACATCAGAAATGTGAAACCACAGACCATTTAACATCTAAAATGTGAAACCACAGACCATTTAACACCAGAACTGTGAAACTACAGACCATTTGACATCTAAAATGAGAAACCACAGACCATTTAACATCAGAAATGTGAAACCACAGATCCTTTCACATAATATATTTTTTATATAGATTTCTGGCTTTATTTTCAGCAATGAAAAGTCAGAGACAAACTGAATTTTTTATTCAGTAAATATTCAAATATACATGAATTAGTAAGAGTTATCTTTCTTTGTTCTAATCTGAACGATTTCAACTCGAATACATAAAATAAAATTTGACATTGTGTATTTTTATTGACAATACTATAGCTAATTAAGGTTCCCTAGAGGAGAAGTAAAAAACGTCTAGTTCAATCATAACCCAGAATGGCCATCTAGGATTTAAAACTGCTATTAAAAGAATGAACACTATTTCAGTTCCTCTAGAGGAACATTTCTGACCTAGTGATCAAATATGATATAGCTTTGGGGAAAAAATAAAAAAATATCTCAGCCAATCAGAGGCTGTGGCAGCCATGTTGGATTTAAAATCACTCTGAAAATAAACACTTCTTGAGGACCACTAGAGCACCATTTCTGGTCTAATCGTTTCAAAAAGATACAACACTTCTTCAGGGCCCCTAGAGGAATATTTGTGGTAAGTTTGGTGATTTGACATGCTGTGGTTCTAAAGAAGAAGTTGAAAATGTGAAAAGTTTACGACATACGAACGGATGAACAGACAGAGGCCAGACACTTTTCGATCAGAAATGCTCAGATGAGCTTAAAACAGAGGCAACATCCATACTCCTAACACAATGCTCACTCTATTAGCTTTGTACATCAATAGAAAATGGGAGGGTTAACAGCTTTTAATGACACAAACCTACCCTCTAAGTGAACAGCTTTTAATGACACAAACCTACCCTCTAAGTGAACAGCTTTTAATGACACAAACCTACCCTCTAAGTGAACAGCTTTTAATGACACAAACCTACCCTCTAAGTGAACAGCTTTTAATGACCTAAACCTATCCTCTAAGTGAACAGCTTTTAATGACCTAAACCTACCCTCTAAGTGAACAGCTTTTAATGACACAAACCTACCCTCTAAGTGAACAGCTTTTAATGACACAAACCTACCCTCTAAGTGAACAGCTTTTAATGACACAAACCTACCCTCTAAGTGAACAGCTTTTAATGACACAAACCTACCCTCTAAGTGAACAGCTTTTAATGACACAAACCTACCCTCTAAGTGAACAGCTTTTAATGACACAAACCTACCCTCTAAGTGAACAGCTTTTAATGACACAAACCTACCCTCTAAGTGAACAGCTTTTAATGACACAAACCTACCCTCTAAGTGAACAGCTTTTAATGACACAAACCTACCCTCTAAGTGAACAGCTTTTAATGACCTAAACCTACCCTCTAAGTGAACAGCTTTTAATGACACAAACCTACCCTCTAAGTGAACAGCTTTTAATGACACAAACCTACCCTCTAAGTGAACAGCTTTTAATGACCTAAACCTATCCTCTAAGTGAACAGCTTTTAATGACCTAAACCTACCCTCTAAGTGAACAGCTTTTAATGACACAAACCTATCCTCTAAGTGAACAGCTTTTAATGACACAAACCTACCCTCTAAGGGAACAGCTTTTAATGGCACAAACCTACCCTCTAAGTGAACAGCTTTTAATGACATAAACCTATCCTCTAAGTGAACAGCTTTTAATGACCTAAACCTACCCTCTAAGTGAACAGCTTTTAATGACACAAACCTACCCTCTAAGTGAACAGCTTTTAATGACCTAAACCTACCCTCTAAGTGAACAGCTTTTAATGACACAAACCTACCCTCTAAGTGAACAGCTTTTAATGACACAAACCTATCCTCTAAGTGAACAGCTTTTAATGACCTAAACCTACCCTCTAAGTGAACAGCTTTTAATGACACAAACCTACCCTCTAAGTGAACAGCTTTTAATGACACAAACCTATCCTCTAAGTGAACAGCTTTAAATGACCTAAACCTATCCTCTTAGTGAACAGCTTTTAATGACACAAACCTACCCTCTAAGTGAACAGCTTTTAATGACACAAACCTATCCTCTAAGTGAACAGCTTTTAATGACACAAACCTACCCTCTAAGTGAACAGTTTTTAATGACACAAACCTACCCTCTAAGTGAACAGCTTTTAATGACCTAAACCTACCCTCTAAGTGAACAGCTTTTAATGACCTAAACCTACCCTCTAAGTGAACAGCTTTTAATGACCTAAACCTACCCTCTAAGTGAACAGCTTTTAATGACCTAAACCTACCCTCTAAGTGAACAGCTTTTAATGACCTAAACCTACCCTCTAAGTGAACAGCTTTTAATGACACAAACCTACCCTTTAAGTGAACAGCTTTTAATGATCTAAACCTACCCTCTAAGTGAACAGCTTTTAATGACCTAAACCTACCCTCTAAGTGAACAGCTTTTAATGACCTAAACCTACCCTCTAAGTGAACAGCTTTTAATGACCTAAACCTACCCTCTAAGTGAACAGCTTTTAATGACACAAACCTACCCTCTAAGTGAACAGCTTTTAATGACACAAACCTACCCTCTAGGTGAACAGCTTTTAATGACACAAACCTATCCTCTAAGTGAACAGCTTTTAATGACCTAAACCTACCCTCTAAGTGAACAGCTTTTAATGACACAAACCTACCCTCTAAGTTAACAGCTTTTAATGACACAAACCTACCCTCTAAGTGAACAGCTTTTAATGACACAAACCTACCCTCTAAGTGAACAGCTTTTAATGACACAAACCTACCCTCTAAGTGAACAGCTTTTAATGACACAAACCTACCCTCTAAGTGAACAACTTTTAATGACCTAAACCTACCCTCTAAGTGAACAGCTTTTAATGACACAAACCTACCCTCTAAGTGAACAGCTTTTAATGACCTAAACCTACCCTCTAAGTGAACAGCTTTTAATGACACAAACCTATCCTCTAAGTGAACAGCTTTTAATGACACAAACCTACCCTCTAAGTGAACAGCTTTTAATGACCTAAACCTACCCTCTAAGTGAACAGCTTTTAATGACACAAACCTACCCTCTAAGTGAACAGCTTTTAATGACCTAAACCTACCCTCTAAGTGAACAGCTTTTAATGACACAAACCTACCCTCTAAGTGAACAGCTTTTAATGACACAAACCTACCCTCTAAGTGAACAGCTTTTAATGACCTAAACCTACCCTCTAAGTGAACAGCTTTTAATGACACAAACCTACCCTCTAAGTGAACAGCTTTTAATGACATAAACCTACCCTCTAAGTGAACAGCTTTTAATGACACACACCTACCCTCTAAGTGAACAGCTTTTAATGACACAAACCTACCCTCTAAGTGAACAGCTTTTAATGACATAAACCTACCCTCTAAGTGAACAGCTTTTAATGACCTAAACCTACCCTCTAAGTGAACAGCTTTTAATGACACAAACCTATCCTCTAAGTGAACAGCTTTTAATGACACAAACCTATCCTCTAAGTGAACAGCTTTTAATGACACAAACCTACCCTCTAAGTGAACAGCTTTTAATGACACAAACCTATCCTCTAAGTGAACAGCTTTTAATGACACAAACCTACCCTCTAAGTGAACAGCTTTTAATGACCTAAACCTACCCTCTAAGTGAACAGCTTTTAATGACACAAACCTACCCTCTAAGTGAACAGCTGTTAATGACACAAACCTACCCTCTAAGTGAACAGCTGTTAATGACACAAACCTACCCTCTAAGTGAACAGCTTTTAATGACCTAAACCTACCCTCTAAGTGAACAGCTTTTAATGACACAAACCTACCCTCTAAGTGAACAGCTTTTAATGACACAAACCTACCCTCTAAGTGAACAGCTTTTAATGACACAAACCTACCCTCTAAGTGAACAGCTTTTAATGACACAAACCTACCCTCTAAGTGAACAGCTTTTAATGACACAAACCTACCCTCTAAGTGAACAGCTTTTAATGACACAAACCTACCCTCTAAGTGAACAGCTTGTAATGACACAAACCTACCCTCTAAGTGAACAGCTTTTAATGACACAAACCTACCCTCTAAGTGAACAGCTTTTAATGACACAAACCTACCCTCTAAGTGAACAGCTTTTAATGACACAAACCTACCCTCTAAGTGAACAGCTTTTAATGACACAAACCTACCCTCTAAGTGAACAGCTTTTAATGACACAAACCTACCCTCTAAGTGAACAGCTTTTAATGACACAAACCTACCCTCTAAGTGAACAGCTTTTAATGACACAAACCTACCCTCTAAGTGAACAGCTTTTAATGACACAAACCTACCCTCTAAGTGAACAGCTTTTAATGACACAAACCTACCCTCTAAGTGAACAGCTTTTAATGACACAAACCTACCCTCTAAGTGAACAGCTTTTAATGACACAAACCTACCCTCTAAGTGAACAGCTTTTAATGACACAAACCTACCCTCTAAGTGAACAGCTTTTAATGACACAAACCTACCCTCTAAGTGAACAGCTTTCAATGACACAAACCTATCCTCTAAGTGAAATAATGTGGTCATGAAATAGCCAGTTACAGATGGAGTACAGCACTCACAGGAAGAATGTTAGATATAACTTTGAAAGGACCGTTCCAGTCAAGTATAATTAAACTATTATGTCTATCTCATAGGAAAAGATTAAAACATGAAAAAACTACAACATACAGCTGACATACAGATAAACAATCTCTGTAGGGGCAAATGTGATAAATCTGCTATTTTATTCTGTAAAAATAATAGCTTGTAGAAACATTTAAGAATAATTGGAGAGTCATAAAATTTCATGCTAATTTTATCACCTGCTATATATATGCATATTAATTGGAATCCATGATTGTTCATTCCATGACCATGCAACATATACAAATGTACTGTATATCACATACAAAAATGTAGTACTAGTATGTAAAAAGGTTTTTATTTACAGAAAATAAGATAAATAACATTCTAATAATCTTACAGAAGTAAGGAATTTGTCCTAGATAACTTACATTTAACTAAACATATAACATTTAAAAATGGAGAACTACCACACGACAGCCTGGTGGCATGTTTATACCATAGCAACAATTAAATCAACCATGTTTTGCTACTTTGGGCCTCCATTTGGAAACCAGAGGAGCTAGAATCCCCAAAATCTACCAGAACCTTTATTCTGTTGCAAAGATCATTGTGTTAAAATTTCAGAAGGATCGGTCAAAGAAATTACTAGTAAGTTATTGTGAAACAAATGGAAAAATGTGTCTTCATTACCTCTCAGCTAAAGAAAACAAAGGCATAACTCTAGAACATTACATTGAAAATTAATCAAATTCTAACTTGGTCTGTGTATTATGGTTCCTGACCTTGTGTATCAATATTAAATGATTTAATCAAGAGAAACTGAAGTTACTGAGTTTCCAGAAACAAGAAATTTGTATTATTCAGGAAATCAAGGGTAACAATTTCAGAAAGGTACATGTGGTAAAGTTAAAAATCAAGCTTCTTCTCAACATGGTTATTATGGTTCAAGAGCTTGTGTATCAATTTCAAATGATTTGTTTAAAAGGATCTTAAATTACTACACGGAAACCAAATGTGTGACTTACATACGCAAAGACACACAAACAGGCCAACAGACATGGTAACATTTAATGCACCCTGATGTCTAGCAAATAAGGCATTCAAACTAGAGGCTCCCAGGAGCCTGTAATCGCTCACCTAGTTTTTAATTTGACATCTAAAGTTGATAGAAAATGTGGGTGTTACACATAATTTTGAAAGTCGGCCACCAAAAGATCATTTCAACTCAAATTTCTGAGCAACAGATTTTGATGTGATTTTTTTTCTGATAATATTCCTAAACGGAATAAACTGGCTGAAAAAATCTCACAGAAAAACCCATAATGCATGTTAAACTACTAATTGCCATGTAGCTGCAGTTAAAA
Organism: Bathymodiolus septemdierum; assembly: GCA_963383655.1. Taxonomy (NCBI): domain Eukaryota; kingdom Metazoa; phylum Mollusca; class Bivalvia; order Mytilida; family Modiolidae; genus Bathymodiolus; species Bathymodiolus septemdierum. The sequence goes on along the minus strand of OY726517.1, from coordinate 63,427,453 downwards.
TTTCAGTTCATTTTGATGTGTAATAAAGCAGAAATTGATAACAAAAGAAATTTATATTTTTAGTAACAGCAGCCATTTTGAATGGAGGGCGGGGCTGTCGGACACAATATAGAAAGGGGATCACCCAAGGACTATCCCAGCCAAATTTCCTTTAATTTAGTTTAGCAGTTTCAGAGGAGAAGATTTAAATGTGATCTTTTATTAAAATATGTCTAATTTGTATAATCGGTATAAATCGGTTGAAAGAAAAATTTCACAGAAAAACCCAGATTATTTGTTAATCTACTCATTGTCATGTAGCTACAGTTAAAATTTGAGCTCATTTTAATTTAAAAAAAAGCAGCAATGGGCAATTGAAAAAATTTCTATTTTTAGTAACAGCAGTCATCTTGAATGGAAGGCGTTGCTGTCGGACACAATTTTGAAATGGGACTAACCAAGGACTATCCCAGCCAAATTTGCTTTAATTTGGTTCAGCGGTTTCAGAGAAGAAGATTTGAATGTGATCTTTTATCAAAATATGCCTAATTTGCATAATCGGTATAAATCGGCTGAAAGAAAAATTTCACAGAAAAACACGGAATATATGTTAAACTTCTCCTTGCCATGTAGTGCAGTAAAAAAATTGAGCTCATTTTGACTTACGTGTAAACTAAAGCAGCAATGGACAATTGAAGAAATTTATATTTTCAGTAACAGCAGCCATCTTGAATGGAACACGCTGCTGTTGGACACAATTTTTAAAAGGGATTACCTAAGGACTATCCCAGCCAAATTTGCTTTAATTTGGTTCAGCGGTTTCAGAGGAGAAGATTTAAATGTGATCTTTTATCAAAATATGCCTAATTTGCATAATCGGTAAAAATCGAATGAAAGAAATATTTCACAGAAAAACCCAGAATACATATTTTAAAATACTCCTTGCTATATGTAGCTGCAGTAAAAATTTGAGCTCATTTTGACTTAAACTAAAGCAGCAATGGATAATTGATGACATTTCTATTTTTAATAACAGCAGCCATCTTGAATGGAGGGCAGAGCTGTCGGACACAATTTTGAAAGGGACCCACTCAGGGGCCATCCCTGCCAGGTCAGGTTTAATTTGGTTCAGCGGTTTCAGAGGAGAAGAATTAAATGTGAAAGCTTACGACGTATGACGGACGGATGAACGGACGGACGACAAGTGATGGCAAAAGCTCACATGGCCTTTGGCCAGGTGAGCTAGATATTGAGTCTACAGGGGAAACAACAATAGGCCATTACAAAAATTGAGTCTACAGGGGAAAAAAACAATAACAATGACAACTATGACATGTCTATACCATATTAATACGACCTCAAACATTTTGCAGTCAAATAAAGCTTTTGACTTGCAGATTTATAATAAAATTGTGCAAGTGTTACGATTTCATATTACAACATGATGCAGGATTTTGTGTTTTTTTAATCACAAAATACAGTGAAACCTGTCTTAACTGTACCTCCTTAGATCAAACCTGTCTTAACTGTACCTCCTTAGGTCAAAACTGTCTTAACTGTACCTCCTTAGGTCAAACCTATCTTAACTGTACCTCCTTAGATCAAATCTGTCTTAACTGTCCCTCCTTAGGACAAACCTGTCTTAACTTTACCTCCTTAGGTCAAACCTGTCTTAACTGTACCTCCTTAGGACAAACCTGTCTTAACTGTACCTCCTTAGGTCAAACCTGTCTTAACTGTACCTCCTTAGGTCAAACCTGTCTTAACTGTATCTCCTTAGGACAAACCTGTCTTAACTGTACCTCCTTAGGTCAAACCTGTCTTAACTGTACCTCCTTAGGTCAAACCTGCCTAAACTGTACCCCCTTATGTCAAACCTGTCTTAACTGTACCTCATTAGATCAAACCTGTCTTAACTGTACCTCCTTAGGTCAAAACTGTCTTAACTGTACCTCCTTAGGTCAAACCTATCTTAACTGTACCTCCTTAGATCAAATCTGTCTTAACTGTCCCTCCTTAGGACAAACCTGTCTTAACTTTACCTCCTTAGGTCAAACCTGTCTTAACTGTACCTCCTTAGGACAAACCTGTCTTAACTGTACCTCCTTAGGTCAAACCTGTCTTAACTGTACCTCCTTAGGTCAAACCTGTCTTAACTGTATCTCCTTAGGACAAACCTGTCTTAACTGTACCTCCTTAGGTCAAACCTGTCTTAACTGTACCTCCTTAGGTCAAACCTGCCTAAACTGTACCCCCTTATGTCAAACCTGTCTTAACTGTACCTCATTAGATCAAACCTGTCTTAACTGTACCTCCTTAGGTCAAACCTGTCTTAACTGTAACTCCTTAGGTCAAACCTGTCTTAATTGTACCTCCTTAGGACAAACCTGTCTTAACTGTAACTCCTTAGGTCAAACCTGTCTTAATTGTACCTCCTTAGGACAAACCTGTCTTAACTGTACCTCCTTAGGTCAAACCTGTCTTAACTGTACCTCCTTAGGTCAAACCTGTCTTAACTGTACTTCCTTAGGTCAAACCTGTCATAATTGTACCTCCTTAGGTCAAACCTGTCTTAACTGTACCTCCTTAGGTCAAACCTGTCTTAACTGTACCTCCATAGCAGAAACCTGTCTTAACGGTACCTCCTTAGGTCAAACCTGTCTTAACTGTACCTCCTTAGCAGAAACCTGTCTTAACTGTACCTCCTTAGGAAAAACCTGTCTTAACTGTACCTCCTCCGGTCAAACCTGTCTTAACTGTACCTCCTTAGGTCAAACCTGTCTTAACTGTACCTCCTTCGCAGAAACCTGTCTTAAATGTACCTCCTTAGGAAAAACCTGTCTTAACAGTAACTCCTTAGGTCAAACCTGTCTTAACTGTACCTCCTTGGGTTAAACATGTCTTAACTGTACCTCCTTAGGACAAACCTGTCTTAACTGTACCTCCTTAGGTCAAACCTGTCTTAACTGTATCTCCTTAGGTCAAACCTATCTTAACTGTACCTCCTTAGGTCAAACCTGTCTTAACGGTATCTCCTTAGATCAAACCTGTCTTAACTGTACCTCCTTAGATCAAACCTGTCTTAACTGTACCTCCTTAGGTCAAACCTGTCTTATTTGTACCTCCTTAGGTCAAACTTGTCTTAACTGTAACTCCTTAGGTCAAACCTGTCTTAACTGTACCTCCTTAGGTCAAACCTGTCTTAACTGTACCTCCTTAGGTCAAACTTGTCTTATTTGTACCTCCTTAGGTCAAACTTGTCTTAACTGTAACTCCTTAGGTCAAACCTGTCTTAACTGTACCTCCTTAGAACAAACTGTCTTAACTGTACCTCCTTAGGTCAAACCTGTCTTAACTCTACCTCCTTATGTCAAACCTATCTTAACTGTAACTCCTTAGGTCAAACCTGTCTTAACTGTACCTCCTTAGATCAAACCTGTCTTAACTCTACCTCCTTAGGTCAAACCTGTCTTAACTGTACCTCCTTAGGTCAAACCTATCTTAACTGTACCTCCTTAGGTCAAACCTATCTTAACTGTACCTCCTTAGGTCAAACCTGTCTTATTTGTACCTTCTTAGGTCAAACCTGTGTTAACGGTACCTCCTTACGTCAATCCTGTCTTAACTGTAACTCCTTAGGTCAAACCTGTCTTAACTGTACCTCCTTAGGAAAAATCTGTCTTAACTGTACCTCCTTAGGTCAAATCTGTCTTAATTGTACCTCCTTAGGACCAACCTGTCTTAACTGTACCTCCTTAGGACAAACCTGTCTTAATTGTACCTCCTTAGGTCAAACCTGTCTTAACTGTACCTCCTTAGGTCAAACCTGTCTTAACTGTACCTCCTTAGGTCAAACCTGTCGTAATTGTACCTCCTTAGGTCAAACCGGTCTTAACTGTACCTCCTTAGGTCAAACCTGTCTTAACTACCTCCATAGCAGAAACCTGTCTTAACTGTACCTCCTTAGGAAAAACCTGTCTTAACGGTACCTCCCTAGGTCAAACCTGTCTTAACTGTACCTCCTTAGCAGAAACCTGTCTTAACTGTACCTCCTTAGGAAAAACCTGTCTTAACGGTACCTCCTTAGGTCAAACCTGTCTTAACTGTACCTCCTTAGGTCAAACCTGTCTTAACTGTACCTCCTTAGCAGAAACCTGTCTTAACTGTACCTCCTTAGGAAAAACCTGTCTTAACGGTAACTCCTTAGGTCAAACCTGTCTTAACTGTACCTCCTTAGGTTAAACCTGTCTTAACTGTACCTCCTTAGGACAAACCTGTCTTAACTGTACCTCCTTAGGTCAAACCTGTCTTAACTGTACCTCCTTAGGAAAAACCTGTCTTAACTGTACCTCCTTAGGTCAAACCTGTCTTAACTGTACCTCCTTAGATCAAACCTGTCTTAACTGTACCTGCTTAGATCAAACCTGTCTTAACTCTACCTCCTTAGGTCAAACTTGTCTTAACTGTAACTCCTTAGGTCAAACCTGTCTTAACTGTACCTCCTTAGGACAAACCTGTCTTAACTGTACCTCATTAGGTCAAACCTGTCTTAACTGTACCTCCTTAGGTCAAACCTGTCTTAACTGTACCTCCTTAGGTCAAACCTATCTTAACTGTACCTCCTTAGGTCAAACCTATCTTAACTGTACCTCCTTAGGTCAAACCTATCTTAACTGTACCTCCTTAGGTCAAACCTATCTTAACTGTACCTCCTTAGGTCAAACCTGTCTTATTTGTACCTCCTTAGGTCAAACCTGTCTTATTTGTACCTCCTTAGGTCAAACCTGTCTTAACTGTACCTCCTTACGTCAATCCTGTCTTAACTGTAACTCCTTAGGTCAAACCTGTCTCAACTGTACCTCCTTAGGACAAACCTCTCTTAACTGTACCCTCTTAGGTCAAACCTGTCTTAACTGTACCTCCTTAGGTCAAACCTGTCTTAACTGTACCTCCTTAGGTCAAACCTGTCTTAACTGTACCTCCTTAGGTCAAATCTGTCTTAATTGTACCTCCTTAGGACCAACCTGTCTTAACTGTACCTCCTTAGGTCAAACCTGTCTTAACTGTACCTCCTTAGGTCAAACCTGTCTTAACTGTACCTCCTTAGGTCAAACCTGTCGTAATTCTACCTCCTTAGGTCAAACCGGTCTTAACTGTACCTCCTTAGGTCAAACCTGTCTTAACTACCTCCATAGCAGAAACCTGTCTTAACTGTACCTACTTAGGAAAAACCTGTCTTAACGGAACTCCCTAGGTCAAACCTGTCTTAACTGTACCTCCTTAGCAGAAACCTGTCTTAACTGTACCTCCTTAGGAAAAACCTGTCTTAACGGTACCTCCTTAGGTCAAACCTGTCTTAACTGTACCTCCTTAGGTCAAACCTGTCTTAACTGTACCTCCTTAGCAGAAATCTGTCTTAACTGTACCTCCTTAGGAAAAACCTGTCTTAACGGTAACTCCTTAGGTCAAACCTGTCTTAACTGTACCTCCTTAGGTTAAACCTGTCTTAACTGTACCTCCTTAGGACAAACCTGTCTTAACTGTACCTCCTTAGGTCAAACCTGTCTTAACTGTACCTCCTTAGGAAAAACCTGTCTTAACTGTACCTCCTTAGGTCAAACCTGTCTTAACTGTACCTCCTTAGATCAAACCTGTCTTAACTGTACCTCCTTAGATCAAACCTGTCTTAACTCTACCTCCTTAGGTCAAACTTGTCTTAACTGTAACTCCTTAGGTCAAACCTGTCTTAACTGTACCTCCTTAGGACAAACCTGTCTTAACTGTACCTCATTAGGTCAAACCTGTCTTAACTGTACCTCCTTAGGTCAAACCTGTCTTAACTGTACCTCCTTAGGTCAAACCTATCTTAACTGTACCTCCTTAGGTCAAACCTATCTTAACTGTACCTCCTTAGGTCAAACCTATCTTAGCTGTACCTCCTTAGGTCAAACCTGTCTTATTTGTACCTCCTTAGGTCAAACCTGTCTTATTTGTACCTCCTTAGGTCAAACCTGTCTTAACTGTACCTCCTTACGTCAATCCTGTCTTAACTGTAACTCCTTAGGTCAAACCTGTCTCAACTGTACCTCCTTAGGACAAACCTCTCTTAACTGTACCCTCTTAGGTCAAACCTGTCTTAACTGTAACTCCTTAGGTCAAACCTGTCTTAACTGTACCTCCTTAGGTCAAACCTGTCTTAACTGTACCTCCTTAGGTCAAACCTGTCTTAACTGTACCTCCTTAGGAAAAACCTGTCTTAACGGTACCTCCTTAGGTCAAACCTGTCTTAACTGTACCTCCTTAGGACAAACCTCTCTTAACTGTACCCCCTTAGGACAAACCTCTCTTAACTGTACCTCCTTAGGAGAAACCTGTCTTAACGGTACCTCCTTAGGTCAAACCTGTCTCAACTGTACCTCCTTAGGTCAAACTTGTCTTAACTGTAGCTCCTTGGGTCAAACCTGTCTTAACTGTACCTCCTTAGATCAAACCTGTCTTAACTGTACCTCCTTAGATCAAACCTGTCTTAACTCTACCTCCTTAGGTCAAACTTGTCTTAACTGTACCTCCTTAGGACAAACCTGTCTTAACTGTACCTCCTTAGGTCAAACCTGTTTTAACTGTATCCCCTTAGGTCAAACCTGTCTTATCTGTACCTCTTTAGGTCAAACCTGTCTTATCTGTACCTCTTTAGGTCAAACCTGTCTTATCTGTACCTCCTTAGGTCAAACCTGTCTTATCTGTACCTCCTTAGGTCAAACCTGTTTTAACTGTACCTCCTTAGCACAAACCTGTCTTAACTGTACCCCCTTAGTACAAACTTGTCTTATCTGTACCTCCTTAGGTCAAACCTGTCTTAACTGTACCTCCTTAGATCAAACCTGTCTTAACTGTTACCTCTTTAGGTCAAACCTGTCTTAACTGTACCTCCTTAGGTCAAACCTGTCTTAACTGTACCTCCTTAGGTCAAACCTGTCTTAACTGTACCTCCTTAGGTCAAACCTGTCTTAACTGTACCTCCTTAGATCAAACCTGTCTTAATTGTACCTCCTTAGATCAAACCTGTCTTAACTGTACCTCCTTAGATCAAACCTGTCTTAACTCTACCTCCTTAGATCAAACTTGTCTTAACTGTAACTCCTTGGGTCAAACCTGTCTTAACTGTACCTCCTTAGAACAAACCTGTCTTAACTGTACCTCCTTAGGTCAAACCTGTCTTAACTGTTCCTCCTTATGTCAAACCTACCTTAACTGTACCTCCTTAGGTCAAACCTATCTTAACTGTACCTCCTTAGGTCAAACCTATCTTAACTGTACCTCCTTAGGTCAAACCTATCTTAACTGTACCTCCTTAGGTCAAACCTGTCTTATCTGTACCTCCTTAGGTCAAACCTGTCTTAACTGTACCTCCTTAGGAGAAACCTGTCTTAACGGTACCTCCTTAGGTCAAACCTGTCTTAACTGTACCTCCTTACGTCAAACCTGTCTTAACTGTACCTCCTTAGGAAAAACCTGTCTTAACTGTACCTCCTTAGGTCAAACCTGTCTTAACTGTACCTCCTTACGTCAAACCTGTCTTAACTGTAACTCCTTAGGTCAAACCTGTCTCAACTGTACCTCCTTAGGACAAACCTCTCTTAACTGTACCCCCTTAGGACAAACCTCTCTTAACGGTACCTCCTGAGGTCAAACCTGTCTCAACTGTACCTCCTTAGGTCAAACTTGTCTTAACTGTAACTCCTTCGGTCAAACCTGTCTTAACTGTACCTCCTTAGAACAAACCTGTCTTAACTGTACCTCCTTAGGTCAAACCTGTCTTAACTGTTCCTCCTTATGTCAAACCTATCTTAACTGTACCTCCTTAGGTCAAACCTATCTTAACTGTACCTCCTTAGGTCAAACCTATCTTAACTGTACCTCCTTAGGTCAAACCTATCTTTACTGTACCTCCTTAGGTCAAACCTGTCTTATCTGTATCTCCTTAGGTCAAACCTGTCTTAACTTTACCTCCTTAGGAAAAACCTGTCTTAACTGTACCTCCTTAGATCAAACCTGTCTTAACTGTACCTCCTTAGATCAAACCTGTCTTAACGGTACCTCCTTAGGAAAAACCTGTCTTAACTGTACCTCCTTAGGTCAAACCTGTCTTAACTGTACCTCCTTAGGTCAAACCTGTCTTAACTGTACCTCCTTAGGTCAAACCTGTCTTAACTGTACCTCCTTACGTCAAACCTGTCTTAACTGTACCTCCTTATGTCAATCCCGTCTTAACTGTAACTCCTTAGGTCAAACCTGTCTCAACTGTACCTCCTTAGGACAAACCTCTCTTAACTGTACCCTCTTAGGTCAAACCTGTCTTAACTGTACCTCCTTAGGTCAAACCTGTCTCAACTGTACCTCCTTAGGACAAACCTCTCTTAACTGTACCCCTTAGGTCAAACCTGTCTTAACTGTACCTCCTTAGGTCAAACCTGTCTTAACTGTACCTCCTTAGGTCAAACCTGTCTTAACTGTACCTCCTTAGGTCAAACCTGTCTTAACTGTACCTCCTTAGGAGAAACCTGTCTTAACGGTACCTCCTTAGGTCAAACCTGTCTCAACTGTAACTCCTTAGGTCAAACCTGTCTTAACTGTACCTCCTTAGATCAAACCTGTCTTAACTGTACCTCCTTAGATCAAACCTGTCTTAACTCTACCTCCTTAGGTCAAACTTGTCTTAACTGTACCTCCTTAGGACAAACCTGTCTTAACTGTACCTCCTTAGGTCAAACCTGTTTTAACTGTATCCCCTTAGGTCAAACCTGTCTTATCTGTACCTCTTTAGGTCAAACCTGTCTTATCTGTACCTCTTTAGGTCAAACCTGTCTTATCTGTACCTCCTTAGGTCAAACCTGTCTTATCTGTACCTCCTTAGGTCAAACCTGTTTTAACTGTACCTCCTTAGCACAAACCTGTCTTAACTGTACCTCCTTAGTACAAACTTGTCTTATCTGTACCTCCTTAGGTCAAACCTGTCTTAACTGTACCTCCTTAGATCAAACCTGTCTTAACTGTTACCTCTTTAGGTCAAACCTGTCTTAACTGTACCTCCTTAGGTCAAACCTGTCTTAACTGTACCTCCTTAGGTCAAATCTGTCTTAACTGTATCTCCTTAGGAAAAACCTGTCTTAACGGTACCTCCTTAGATCAAACCTGTCTTAACTGTAACTCCTTAGGTCAAATCTGTCTTAACTGTACCTCCTTAGATCAAACCTGTCTTAACGGTACCTCCTTAGATCAAACCTGTCTTAACTCTACCTCCTTAGGTCAAACTTGTCTTAACTGTAACTCCTTAGATTAAACCTGTCTTAACTCTCCCTCCTTAGGTCAAACCTGTCTTAACGTACCTCCTTAGGTCAAACTTGTCTTAACTGTAACTCCTTAGGTCAAACCTGTCTTATCTGTACCTCCTTAGGTCAAACCTGTCTTAACTGTACCTCCTTAGGTCAAACTTGTCTTAACTGTATCTCCTTAGATCAAACCTGTCTTAACTCTACCTCCTTAGGTCAAACTTGTCTTAACTGTAACTCCTTAGGTCAAACCTGTCTTAACTGTACCTCCTTAGGTCAAACCTGTCTTATCTGTACCTCCTTAGGTCAAACCTGTCTTAACTCTACCTCCTTAGATCAAACCTGTCTTAACTGTACCTCCTTAGGACCAACCTGTCTTAACTGTACCTCCTTAGATCAAACCTGTCTTAACTGTACCTCCTTAGGTCAAACTTGTCTTAACTGTAACTCCTTAGGTCAAACCTGTCTTATCTGTACCTCCTTAGGTCAAACCTGTCTTAACTGTACCTCCTTAGGTCAAACCTGTCTTAACTGTACCTCCTTAGGTCAAACATGTCTTAACTGTACCTCCTTACGTCAAACCTATCTTAACTGTACCTCCTTAGGACAAACCTGTCTTAACTGTACCTCCTTAGGTCAAACCTGTCTTAACTGTACCTCCTTAGGTCAAACCTGTCTTAACTGTACCTCCTTAGGTCAAACATGTCTTAACTGTACCTCCTTAGGTCAAACCTGTCTTAACTGTACCTCCTTAGGTCAAACCTGTCTTAAATGTACCTCCTTAGGACAAACCTGTCTTAACTGTACCTCCTTAGGAGTGTTTGGTTTACACAGGTTAAATAAACAAAGATTTCCTATGCTGGGATTTTTAAAATTGAGTTGATACAGAGTTCGGTTTAGACAGATTTCACTCTATAATATAGCTTTACTGTGATAAAGTTTAACCTGTGACTTTAGTTTATATAGTAACTGCAGACAAGTAATTAATATAATATTTGACTTTGTGACTGGGGAAATTATTAGGCTTTTTTTTAAATTAAAAGCCAATATATACAAAAATGTATGTGAATCGAATTGCTATGCAAAAGCTGAGAAGTTCCTTTTATATACTATTATATTTGAGCTAGTAGGGAAAACAAAAGGCAGTTTATTATATATATTGTGCATTTCAAGAATCTGTTTTTATCTCACCTGTAAGATTTACTTCGTTTGAAGTAAAGTATTTCTGAAAAATATGACTAGTTTTTAAACAAAAAATCTGGATAAATTCTTATGCAGTAGTAAGCCTAATGTTTAAATGACACATGGCAGTAAATACAAGCTGAAAAAGTCCTTTAAGTTTATACCTATCACAAAACTTGTGAATAAATTTCAAATGACTTGCTTAATGGGCACTCGTTACTGAATGGAAATCTGAAAAATTTGTCTTTTTATCCGTAAATCAAGGGGCATAACCCCATAACAGAAAAAGTCTTAAAGTCTAAAAACAAGCTTGGTCTGCATTTTATGGTTCCTAGCCTTCCCTATAAATTCAACTGAATGTTTAAGAGGAACTTGTTATTGACCGGAAACCAAAACCGAGACATACAGGTACAAGGTACATATAACTGATATACATGTACAGACATGGGTAAAACTTAACGCCTCCCCCCCCCCCGCCCCTCCCCACCTAATGCCCCACACCTGGACACCTAGTGGCAGGGACATAATAAGTATACCTACTTGTAATATTCTCCATGACTAATATCACTGTGTCTAACCATAACATCACACTGCCAAACTGTGATTGGTTCTATAGAAATTGTGTGACCTTTCTTCTCCTCTAATCCACCAAACAAAAGGAAGTAAGGTGAACCATTCTGAAAATAAATCACATTTCTATGTACATTGTACTTTGTGTGTATTAATAAGATGTATATATTTCAACCTGCAAGAAATGAACACCAAAAAAAAATCAGAACTCAGGCACATGACCAGGTTGTACAATGGGGGTTAGATAAACTCTGTATATCTTGCAGTCAGGATCAATTTTTTTACATTAATAGTTGTAATTCAACCAAAATCTTGACTTTAATAATCATAATTCAAATCTCAACTGATATTCCTTGGTTTTCAACGAACAGTTTGTATGTACATTGTACCTCCAGAACTAATACCCATCATCTCTGTTGACTATGTATGGGTGTGCATTTGTTTTATAGGTTCTTTAAAAAATGATTGTGCAAGTGGTTAATACTATTATTATACTGGTGCCTCCAAGAATACAAAGTCTAATCTAAGTCAATCTGAACCTACATGCTAAAATCTACATTGGCTAACGGTTGTGTCAAGATTGAGGTGTTAAATTTCATGTCTTAAATATTCTTGTTGTAGTCACTCCCACCAAATGCCACCCCTCTTATAAGCCAGATTTCAGATGCATTGAGACAGTTAAATACTATTAAATTGTCCCTCTCAAAAGAGCTAGAGGCCACTCAATTAATAGTTGGCCACCAGTTTTTCATTGCAGGAGAGGCCTAATGAGAAGGGAACTTCTGTATGAGGAACACCACATATTTTATATTCATCATGTTTTACCTCTATAATGACCTCTTTATCTCTTTCTTGAACCTCGTTGGTTTTGGTTTGGGTATCTGTTTCTTTCACATCATCTATTAATACTTGTGATGCAACAGTTGTCCCATTGTCAACATCAACTGGTGTTAGACTGTCGTCTTCATTGCTGTTTTCTGCTTCTTCCATCCAACAATTCAAACTACATTTTCTACAAGACATTAGCTGTGGTACATGCATACTTCTTGACCTCGAGGCCAATGAGTCATTTTGAATGAGGTGTGTTTTAGTAATATCATTCATTGAATATGATTTTTCTTCCAGATGGATTTCTCTTTTCACATGTGTCCTTCCATATAATTCTGTTTCACAAAACTCTGAATCACTTGAGTTCTTTATTTTCAAATCTTGGTTAGAAGAACGTTTTTTTCTATTTACATGAGTAAAACGTTGATGTCTATGATCACCATGCTGAGAATTGATTGAGAAATAATTATCATAGAATTCAAGATCCTCTACGATCAAGTCACTTCCTGTATTTTGATCAATGTTCACTTTTTTATATAAAGTTTCTGTTTTCGGTGGTGATAAATTAACTTGTCCTGGAATGTGAGAGGTATGAAACATTTGTTTATTATTTTTTACATATCTAGTAACAAGCTGCTTTTCACTATTGGCTGATGACATAGTTTCCTTTTTGTCACTGAAGTCTTTCAATTCAAAAGAAACCAAAAACTTTGAATCGTCACAGCATCTATTTTCAAAATTATCTAGCTTTTCACAACTACTATCCAGCTCTAAGCAGGGGTTATCAGTTCCTAGACTGCTATTATTGGATGCTACACTATCCCTGGATAATTGTCTGTTAGCTAACAATGGAGATGTATCTTCTGCTTGTTTAGAATTTTTTTCTGAAAAACCATTTCCTTTATATGGACTCCTCCTATCACTATTTCTGTTATGTAAATCGGTCATTTCTATTGGTTGTGAAGTAGAATTAACTTGATTGGTGTCATTTGTCATTTTTAATGGTAAAGTAATAGGACGGTTTGATGCGATACTTTCTACCGCCTCTGGAGATTTCCGTGGCAATCTAGCAGAAGAATACACTGGACTGGACCTTGGTCTTGTAACTATTTTGTTCTGACCTTTCTTTTGTAAATAAGGTAACGACTTAGTTCTGACAGAGTTATCTCCCTTTCTATATCTTGCCGTTATTGGAATTATTGCATGCCATTTACGAGGGGACGGATAATGATGTGAGTTCTGATAACGAGTCCATTTTAATGTACCTAAAAATAACAAGCAATAACAATTATCAAATATAATATTTCTATAACTACACTCACGGGTCAAAAGTATTTCCGCATTAAGATATTTCCCTATACATTTCATATAAAATCACTTATTTTCATAACATTCTCATGAAGTCATTCCTTAGCCGATTTTCATGAAATTTTCACCTTTAATAGTAGAATTATTAGAGTTTATCTTAATATATTCATGTAATTTTTTCGAACTTTTATTTACAAGCATTTATGATTTAAACACAAATGTAAATTCTTGACTTCACAATTTTATATTATATAGTTAGATTTGGTGAAAAAATTTAACTTTGTTTTTAAATCAATTCTTAAGAGAAAGTAGAAATACAATTATTTGAAAATTATATGAAGAAACTATATTTATTTCTGCATTTAATGCTGAAAATTTCGTGAAAATCAGATAAGGAATAACTTCATGAGAATGTTATGAAAATAAATGGTTTTATATGAAATATATAGGGAAATATCTTAGTACTGAAATACTTTTGACCCGTTAGTGTAGTTATAATGTATTCATTTCTAAAATCATCTGAACCCCATCGGTGGTGTATTTAATACACAGGGCTCATCAAACCAGACCAAGTGGGCCAAAATCTCCCCCTATATCGGCTAAAGTCGCCCTCCTTCGACTCAAAAGTGAAATTAAAGTCGCCTTGTTTCTTTTTGCAAGTCATTCTTTTCTTGCAAATAATTTTCGTTTTATGGTAAAGCTGATTAACAAACCAATGGAAAATATATAAGAATAAGAGGAAAATGTTTTATTCATGCAATAAAGAAGGTTTAATTTGTTGACACAAACGAATCACGGCAAACTTCTAAATTTGTACTGACGAAATTCCAGTGAAATTTAAATCCTAAATCTAAAAATATACAAACAGATGCTTCCTGTACCAAATGGATTGTTGAATTGTGTTATATTCTAATTATTTTAACAAAACTTGGTCATTTGTAGCTTTTTTCAAAACTTAACAATCAGTATTCTGTATTCTTCGTGTCATAGACACTGGATTGTCCCTCTTGTAATTTTGGTATCGTCTACACACATGTACAATTTACACTCGGTAATTTCAACACACTTGTACTTTTGATAGGTGGACACTGATATAAAAATAAAATAAAAACTAGAAAAGAAGTATGCCCCCGCACTTGATAATTATGGACGAAGTTGTTTTGTTAGGAGTGATTTCTTAAAAATGAAGTGTGTCTGTAAGACACAAATGATGCCCCCCACCTGACCATCAAAATCCTGTGGACATGCACACCTCCGTTATGTGTATAAACATCATACAAAATATTAAAGCTGTAGCTACCTGTCATTTTGAGAATATTTGATGAAAATCAAAATTCTGTGGACATGCACACCTCCATTATGTGTATAAACATCCTGCAAAATATTGGTTACTGTAACGCAGAGCGTTACAAATGTCCCCCAAACGAACAATACAAGTACTAGTGGTATGAATGAAGAATAGTGTGAGAACATAGCAAGAAATAAATAGAGCCCAGTTTTTGACTCTATCATGTCTATAGTAGGGCTTCTTTGTTATGTTACCCTATAATGTACTACAATAAACTAGTAAGCAAAGCAAAAAAAAATGGCTTCAATTGTCTGCCATCATCTACAACACCAGTAATGGAGATGTTAGAGGACTATATTATTAGCATGAAATCAAATGCAAAAGATGTTTGTCATACACTATTATATTAATAAGCAAATATTAGATAGCTATTTGCATACTAAGTCTGAAAAGATATGGTTGTTATTCACCTGTGTTAAATTGAGTGTTTTTGCGGTTTCCATGGCAATGGCAGGCATTTTGAAATTTCCAAGCCTCAAAACCATTTATACACATGCCATACAACATTTCTATTAAGTTTCATTCCAATTCCGAGTACCTTAAAATTTTCACGTTTTTTGTGGCCATTCTGAAATTTCTAAGCCTCAAAATTATGTGTACACATGTCAGACAAAATTTCTGGAAAGTTTCATCCAATTCCGAGCATCATAGCAAACCAACGATGAATATCAATTCACAACATCATAATCTACTTGGAAACCAAATTTCGCCCAAATCGGAGGATTTTTGCATTTGGCGGCAATTTTATACCTTGGCAACGGCCGCCATTTTGAATTTGTTCAACCCCCCCCAAAAGCTGCCACATACTACAGTGGATATTCCTACAAAGTGCATCATAATATGGCTTCCAAACCATGGAAAACAATTCCCAACATCAAAATCTACTTGGAAACCAAATTTCGCCCAAATCGGAGGATTTTTGCATTTTGGCTGCCATTTTGGATTCAAAATGGCCACCATAGCAAACCAACGATGGATATCAATTCGCAACATCATAATCTACTTGGAAACTAAATTTTGCTCAAACCGGAGGATTTTTGTATTTGGTGGCCATTTTGTACCTTGGTTACCATGGCAATGGCCGCCGTTTTGAATTTTTTCAACCCCCAAAAGCTGCCACACACTACGGTGGATATTTCTACAAATTTTCATAAAGTTTGATGAAAGGAATCCAAAATATTTTTTAATCCCCCCTTTTTTGTTTACATGGCAACTGCAGCAAAGTTTGTCCAACCGATTCCGATTTTTTTGGCTTATCTCGTTCCACTAGATGTGAATGTTGTTCCTATCAAGTTTCATCAATTTCTGTTTGGCGAGTAACCTGCTATGATAATTTTTGTGTTTTTCAATTTTTTAGCATTTTGGCCGTTTCCATGGCAACGGCGGCCATTTTGAAAATGCCGAAAGTAGTCTGCACATCTACTCAAAGTGCTTAACATTCCTGTGAAGTTTCATTGATTTCCGTTCAGTAGTCGCAGAGAAATGTGTCAGATAAACTTTTGGCGGAAGAAAGAAAGAAGAAAAATAATAATAAGAATAATAACAAGAAATGATATGATCTGAAGATCACTAATGGCTCCTAATTCCAAAAACTATGACGGATATCAATTCACAAGAACAAAATCTACTTGGAAACCAAATTTTTGTATTTTGGTGGCCATTTTGGATTCAAAATGGCTGCCATAGCAAACCAAAATGGTCGCCATATGGTGCAGCATGTCTTACTCCCTGTAAATATCAATTTCCATTGAAATCTTTTCATCTTAAAATTTTAAACAATTTATTTTTATTGTTTTTATTTTTATATTGGTGGCCATTTTGAAAATTTTAAAAACAAAGAGCACAACTTTGATTGATGATCTATTTTTGTGTCAAGTTTCAAAAGGATCAGCTGTACGGAGTGAAATAAAAAAAAAATGCACCTTGGTTACCATGGCAACGGCCGCCATTTTGATTTTTTTTAAACCCCCCAAAAGCTGCCACACACTACGGTGGATATTCCTACAAAGTTTCATGAAGTTTGATGAAAGGAATCCAAAATCTTTTTAAATCCCCCCCCCCCCCCCCCCCCCCCCATTTGTTTCCATGGCAACTGCGGCAAAGTTTGTCCAACCGATTCAGATTTCTTTGGCCTATCTCGTTCCACTAGATGTGGATGTTGTTCCTATCAAGTTTCATCAATTTCTGTTGCTATGATCATTTTTGTGTTTTTCAATTTTTTAGCATTTTGGCTGTTTCCATGGCAACGGCAGCCATTTAAAAAAAAATAACCCTTAAAAGCACAATTTCACATGGCATATGATATTCCTACAAGGTTTCATGAAGTTTGATCAAGGCATCTCCGAGAAACGTGCCAGACAAAATTGATGCAGAAGAAAAAAGTGCGGAAGACGGAAGAATAATAAGAATAATAATAATAATAAGAAACTGAGCAAAAGTAATATGTCTCACAATCTTCGTTTGGGGGACATAAATATTAAAACTGTAGCTCTAAAACTGTAGGAGGAGTTAGCCAGACAAACCATGTTCCCTTTATGCAGTTAGTATGGAAAAAATGACTAAGTCCAACTACCTGTCATTTTGAGAATTTTTGGAGAAAATCAAAATCCTGTGGACATGCACACCTCCATTATCCATTATGTGTATAAACATCCTAAAAAATATTAAAGCTGTAGCTCCAAAACTGTAGGAGGAGATAGCCGAACAAACCATGTATCTATATCCGGACGGACGAATGGACGGACAGGGGGTAAATTAATATGCCCCCCCCCCGACTCTTCGTCGCGGGGACATAAAAACATGTCATGAATTAGTTTTTCTCTCGCTTCTTCATATTGGTCACAATGAAGAATATAATGTTCAACGGTTTCCCTTTCTCCAAATTGACAGTTTGCACTTTCTGTGATGTTTAATTTGTGGCAGTAATCATTAAGTTTGGCATATCCTGATCTGAGGTTGTAATTTACTGTTGAAATTTTTTTGTTTGGAAAGTCATGAAGGTTTTTTGTTTTTACTTGATGGAAATTGTGGTAGAATCTTCCTCTATTACTGAAATTCCATCTGTTTTGTCATTTTTCCATAATATGGTCCCTTGCTACTTTTTCCACATCTTGTTTAGTTATAGTATTGTGAGTGTCTGATTGATTTTGTTCTGCTTCCTTTGCAGCTTCTTTAGCTAATCTGTCAGCTATTTCATTTCCATTAACATTCACATGTCCTGGTGTCCAATGATTTTTTATTTCGATTGCATTTTTTTGTATTCTTTTCATTTTATCCAATATTTCGAGTGTAATTCTTTTATGGTTTTCAATTTTCCAATGTGGGGCCAAAAAAAAATATATGTGTGTTTACTGTCACAAGTCAAAAAAATCTAGGGTCGGTCGGTCGGGATTAATCTTTTTTTTTTTTTTTTATTATTATCGACAAAACCGGAAATAGTAGTTCCCGGTTCCGGTATTTAATTTTCAAAAATTCTGGTAAAATGACGAATTATGCAGTTTTTCTACCTTCTTTGCTCTCAATTTCGACAAAAAGCTAGCAGTTGAATAAATAAAACATTGCTGCTGGTTAAACAACAAAAATGGTTATCTGAATTCTGTGTAAAAATGCATAGGGTCGCTAGCAAAAATTAGGGTAGGTCGGGTGACCGTAAACACACATATTTTTTTTTTTGGCCTAGGGTAAGTATTCCAATTGCTGTTTGACTGTCCGAAAATATTGTAAGTAGTTCTATTTGTCTTCTTATTTCTGGTTGATCTATATATTCTAATACTATTTTGATTGCTATTAACTCTCCTAATAATATAGATTCTCTTTTACAAACCGGTTGTTTTAGTTCTGTTGTTTCTTCCTCTACAAATACTATTGCCCCTGCTCCACATGGTCCAGGATTATTAAGGCATGAATCATCGGTGAATGCTATTGCTGTATTATCGGTTGTTTCAGTGATCTTTTGAAGTATCAAATCTCTGCCTTTGATTTCCTGTTCCTTTGTTCTAGTTTTTGATGATCCGAAATTTCTCCAATATTCTGGTGGTGATTTTCCTGCTTGTAAGCCATGGAATTGAAATTCTTCTTCTATGTTTTTAACATTTATTTCCGTTTCTTTTTTCATTTCTTCCCCTTGTAAACACATCAATCCTAATGGTGATATATGCCAATCAGTAGTTTCTTTTCTTCTTTTCCATTTGTCTAGTTGGTTCTTAATGGGAATTTTTGTAGAATATGAGTTAATTTTTCCAATGTCTCTGATGGCGATTTCCTTTCTCCTAAGTCTAAAGGTATTACCCCGGACATTACTTCCATTGCCTCTAGACTGGTAGTCGATAGTAAGCCTAGGATTATTGACAATCCTTTCCTCTGTACTGTGTTTAACTTATCTAGATTGTCTTTATTTCCAATTTGCCACACACAGCTAGCATACTGTAAAACTGAACCAATCAAACTGTTGTAAAGGCAATAAAAATTTCCTAATGAATTTCCTGCTTTCTTCTCAATATTCAGAATGTGTTGTCCAAAGTTAAGCTTTTCATCTAGTGTTACTCCCAATAATTTTGGATTTCTATTGTATTTTAGAATTTTGTTGTTTAATTTTAAGATTGTATGTCCAGGATGTTGTTTTAATCTAGAGAATATGCTATATTCTGTTTTATCTGCATTGATGTTGATTCTCCATTTTCTACTCCATTTCATAATTTCATTGATGTCCTTTTGTATATGTTCAGAAACTTCTACTAAATTATCCCCTGATTTCCACATTGTACTGCATCTTTGTGAAAAAAAAATTTCAAACAAATCTTTGACATGTATATTAAACAATATTGGAGAAATTACTGCCCCTTGAGGTAATCCAATGTTGGTTTTAAACCATTCTCCCTCTGTGTTGTTGACTAAGCATTTTGCTAGCCTTTCATCTAAGAAGTTTTGTATCCACTTCCACATTTTCCCTTGTATTCCTGATTTAAACAACTTTACTAATAGCCCCTCTCTCCAGACACTGTCATAAGCCTATTCGAAGTCAATTAATACGGCTAGTGTAAATTTCTCTTCATTAAAACCATCCACTATAGATTGTTTTAAATTTAAAAGAGCATTTTTTGTTGATCTATAATGTCGAAATCCTTCCTGTTCTTCATCTAATATGTCATTTGTTTCTACATATCCTTCTAGACGATTTGTAATTATTCGTTCCATTAGTTTGCCAATGATACTGGTTAAACTTATAGGTCGATATAATGATGGGTTATTGTAATTAGGTTTTCCTGGGGTTTTTTTTTAGAAATTTTACATTTGCCTTTTTCCATTGTTTGGGCAAGTATCCTTCTTTCCAACTTTTGCTAAAAATTTGTAGTAGAAAATCCAAAACTGTTTTATCTGCATTGATAAGTAATTTAGAAAATCATCTTGTCAAGTTTTAAACAACGGTGGTCACAGGGACGATGGGAGTAGGGGAATGAAACGAACATTTAGATGTCATTCATATATCATTACAGAAATATTCAAGGCAAAATGAAAACAAATCTAAAATCAACAAATATTAGACCAATAATAACTAGAACTGTGAGTGATCTCACTGAGTGATACCCCCCACTTGCAATACTATGATGTTCAAACTTTGGAATACAGGTATATTAGCAAGTTACCTATGAAAAATGAACGGAAAATCCAATAAGCTGTTTAGGAGAAGTTGCACTTACAAGGTACATGCCCTCCTTCTTTTCGTGAAAGTACAAGTTGAATTATCTCCCCTTCCAAATTTTGGACAGCGACCATATTTCTTCATGCACATCTGCAGGTAGTGTACTACAATTGTGTAAAGTTTCACAAAAATCCAATAATCCGCTTAGGAGGAGTTGCGCTTACAAGGTACACGACCCCCCTTTTCATGAAAGCATAAGTTGAATTATCTCTCCTTCTAAATTTCAGACAGCAACGGTATTCCTTCATGCACATCTGCAGGTTGTGTACTACAACTGTGTAAAGTTTCATAAAAATTCAATAAGCAGTTTAGTAGGAGTTGCGCTTACAAGGTACATGCCCCCCCTCCCTTTCGTGAAAATATTAAGTTGAATTATCTCCCCTTTTAAATTTTGGACAGCAACCATATTCCTTCATGCACATCTGCAGGTAGTGTACTACAAATGTGTAAAGTTTCATAAAAATCCAATAAGCCGTTTAGGAGGAGTTGCGCTTACAAGGCACACTTAAAATGCAAATATTTTAAAAAAAGATGCGAAAAAAAACACATTTTTGCAGAATCATGTCTCTATGAAGCTGGTGGAAGTCTCCCTGTCATGCCTTCACTTCTCCCTCA
Organism: Bathymodiolus septemdierum; assembly: GCA_963383655.1. Classification (NCBI taxonomy): domain Eukaryota; kingdom Metazoa; phylum Mollusca; class Bivalvia; order Mytilida; family Modiolidae; genus Bathymodiolus; species Bathymodiolus septemdierum. The sequence goes on along the minus strand of OY726517.1, from coordinate 63,406,596 downwards.
TGTTCTCTGAGGGAGATGTCGAGTCTCCCTATTTTTTGCAAGTGTGGTGAGCCCTCGTGTAATGGCTTAGCAATCTCGCTTCGAAAGTACGGTAAATTGTGGGTTCAAACAGCTGTCCGGTTAATCCAAAGACTCTAAAATTGGTACCAGGTATTTGTTGCTTCTCTGATAAGAAACACAGCATTCAGGAGAAATAGCGAAGACTGGTTTGCTCAGAATCAGGATAATGTGACTGAGTGGAGCGACATGTCTACCTGCCGACTGTTGTTTCAATCAACTAGTACTATAAATATCCAACTAAGCATGTTGGTCTAGTATAAAGCAGACATCATCATCATCATCATCTCATCAAAATGTAATTTGTTCTTGCCACGATATTGCTGAAAAATTGCTCTCTTGGGCCTTTTGTTAATAATTATTCACTCACTAAAAACATTCGTCTCTAGGCCTATCCCAATACCAGCTTTAGTGACCACTTTAATTAAGCAATAACTTTTTTAGGTGACTATGATCTTAAGCTTCCTTCACGGTGCATTTCATATAAATTAAGCCTGTATTTAAAGACCACCTGACTTATGTGACCCTATTTCTACATTCCCATGGAACGTCACACACACAAGACAAGTTTGACTGTATGTATTTATGAACTAGTAAATTGTAGATAAAAATACATTTCTGGAATAGTCAAACCTGTCAAAGGTCACCTGTATATAACATATAAAGGACAGTTTCATTTTCTCAATTTAATGAATAATGCAATTCATTTTAACCTGTATATAAAGTGCAACTGTTCATAAAGGAGCACATTTTCAGGTTTTAATTCTTATTCATTGTTAGATATTTATATTATTATTTTTTTGTTTATTTTTACAGATGTAATATTTTCTAAAGAAGTAGACATTTTTTATTATAACATCAAGACTTACAAAATCCAAAGACCCATATATCACTTGACAGGGTTCCGTTACTTTCTCCACCAGTGATCATCATATATTCCTTCACCTAAAGACAGAGAAAAAATGTACATAATAACAATACAGCGAAACCTGTCTAAACAGAACTCTGAATAAATTATAATTCTCTATAAATTAGAATCCTGAATTAACTAGGAAGAACTGTTTTAGATACCTAAAACTTATGTCTCCCCTTAATGCAGCCATCTGTACAACAACCTATCTCAAAAGACAAAAATGTTATGGCCCGGGCAAGAAAATACTATTTAAAAAACAATTATTTGACCTTGAGGTCAAAGGTCAAGGTCCCACAAAGGTCATTACGGTATGCGACACACCACCTTATGGTCATGCACCCACATACCAAATATCATTGACCTATCTCGAAAGACAAAAATGTTATGGCCCAGACAAGAAAATACTATTTAGAAAACGACTATTTGACCTTGAGGTCAAAGGTCAAGGTCCCACGAAGGTCATTATGGTATGCGACACACCGCCTTATGGTCATGCACCCACATACCAAATAAATACTATTTAAAAAACAGTTATTTGACCTTGAGATCAAAGGTCCCATGAAGGTCACTACGGTACGCGACACACCGCCTTATGGTCATGCACCCACATACCAAATATAATTGACCTATCTCGAAAGACAAAAATGTTATGGCCTGGGCAAGAAAATACTATTTAAACTAGAGGCTCAGGTGAGCCTGTATCGCTCACCTGACATAAATAAGTCCTCTTAAGAATGTCTGCATGCCGAATACATCTAAGTTACTATTCAAATCCCATACTGCCATAGGGTTCTATGTTAAAACTATGTCTGCTCATGGCAGCCATCTTGGATGGAGGTCGTGGTCAGCGGACACAATTTTGAAAGTATACTACCCAAGACCATCCATGCCATGCTTGCTTTAAATTGGCTGACTGGTTTCAGAAGAGAAGACTTTTAAACAATTTTCCCATAGGATCCTATGTTAAAACTATGTCCGCTGACGGTGGCCATTTTGAACCAAGATCGGGATCA